>WNHD01000615.1:0-42560 GCA_011057455.1 Ganaspis sp. Gsp50
ATATTGATTTTCAGTTCATTTCTGGTTTTAACACGAATGCAAGTACTTTTCTAAAACTATTTGCATCAAATCGAACACTTAGTTTTTTCTGTGTATATAACGTTCATTATAAGAAAGCACAATCAAACATTATTTATTGTTATTATTTCTAGTAATTATATTTTACCTATATATATTATTTTGATATACATTTCTATACTTTCTATATTAAATTTTCTTTATCAGTTTTTCACACTTTCGTATTTATTCGAGTTTTTTAAAGCCATTTGTAATCATAGTTCAGACTCGCACCTCCTTACAGTCTTTAGATACACATACACCAAAAAGT
Source organism: Ganaspis sp. Gsp50 (assembly GCA_011057455.1). Taxonomy (NCBI): domain Eukaryota; kingdom Metazoa; phylum Arthropoda; class Insecta; order Hymenoptera; family Figitidae; genus Ganaspis; species Ganaspis sp. Gsp50. The sequence continues at coordinate 329 of WNHD01000615.1, forward strand.
GTAAAAAGATTTAAAGTTGCTCTTAATGCGATTATAAGTTTCGAGCGAGTTTTCATCTTAGTTATACTTTGGTAAAAGTTTCTAAAGAGGTTCTAAAGCTTTAATAAAGATCTACTTTTCTGCTAATTAATTCTTGATATTGGACATGGTATCAAGAAGTTGTAGCGTAATGTAATTTTTTTCACGATAAAAAGAATTGAAACCTCGTGTGCAGAAAGATTGAAACTAACTTTTCCAAGAACTGAAGCCTATTTACATGAAAAGTTCCTACGACTTTGATTTTCTTGATTGAAAGCTCCATAAATTGGTTATAACAAATTTTAACAAATGTTCAAAAATGTAAGAAACATTGCTTTCTTTTTTGTGAAATTAAATTCAATTTAACAATGGTGCGAAATCTATTTTTGAGAAAGTTAAACACATTTGCATACTTTTTCATTTATTGATCGATTCTTTTTATTTATTCAAGTAAACGAGGAGATAAAATGAAAAATTGATGGAGGTTAATAAATTGACAAATAAACACAGAGATTGAAAATATAAAAAATAAAAAATAGACATACAAGATAAAGGAAAAGGAATAAAAGGAATAAAAAGGAAAATAACTGAAAAAAAGAGTTAATAAACAAAATAATATGAAAGAACTTAATAGAAAAGTAAGGTACATAGTTTTTCTTCGTAGATATAATTACAAAGAAAATGTAAGCATATTTTTACAATATAAATATAAATAATTTGAAGAAAATTGTTATGTACATTTTAGTATTTTTTACACATGCAAAAAGAAATCTGAGGTTGAAGTTCCTTACGAAGAAAAGTGATAACCCAAAGACACAATTTGATAAGAAGCGTACATTCATCAACATTTAAGAAATTTCATTTACTTCGCGCTTTATTTTTGTTTTGATGAATCAGCAGAATATAACGTGTGAAATAGAAATATTTTTTAAATGAAATCGTTGAATCAGTTAATTTAATAAAAAAAGGACAGTAAAATCTGAATGATTAAACACTTGTCCGAATTCAAATTAATCAAGATTTTTAACAACTTTTACTCATACTTTATTTATTTCTTTCTTTAAAAAAGTTCATTAAGTATCTCTCTAGTGAACTTTACTTAGTAACTTTATTTAGTTACTTTAGTGAACTTTATTTAGTTTTTTTTCTTAAATTTTTAAAACTTGACTTACAGTCGATATTTTTAAAAGCGTAAATTATCGACTCTTCACTATTTAGAGACTTTGAGAGTTCATTGTTTAATTATTAGAAACAGACAAAGTTTTATTTTCGCAAGTGGTTATTTATTGCTAAAACAAAAATAACAATACAATTAATTCAACGAAGAGTATTTATTTATAATTTTTTTATTTATTGATTATTTACTGGTAAAGTGGAGTTCCCACTAGATACTGAATAAGAAGGTAACTTTGAATACAAATCTATTTTTCAAATTATATTATTTACCAACAGCCAAAAAGGTTGTTTCTCTAAACATTAACAACCGTTAATTTACCAACCGAAATTACTTATAAGTTAATTCTTAGCCGTGAGTTTGGTTGCCTCTCTTTAGGCGTTTTTTTCTAACAAAGTATTCCACTCTATACTATCATACAAACTTTTATCATTAATCTTCAGCAACATTAATCTTCTAATGATGGCTCTTCGAAATCAAAATTGATAAATTTACTACCCGTTATTAATTATTCAATTTTTTCATGACTTTTTCGTTTTTTATATTTATTACTGTTTTATTAATTTTAATATATTCTACAAATTATCAATCACTGTCATTTTAATTCAATATATTTTTTTTAAAATCAAAAAAATTGTTTTTCGAATGAGAAATTGTAGTTCAGGAAAATTCCGTGAGAGACGCTGTTGTCGAGAGAAAAGAAGAGCGAAATTTGATTTCGGCGCTCAGCAGCTTTGGTGAGCTTTAGTTAAGGTTTATAAGCGTAGTCGTCTCGCATCCGTCGTCGAAGACGGAATCGACTCGGGGCTTTTCAATTTTCCCCTCGGAAAATTTCCGTCTCGTATTCCTCTCAAAGAACCAAATTTTATTTTCCGACCACTTAATATATACAAATAATCCTTCTATTTTAAAAAAAATCTGAAATTATTTTTAAATAAAAATGAAACTAAAATTCAAACTTAGAAGGTGATAAATCAAAGTGTCCTTTTTAAATAAAAATAAAGAACATTTCATCCAAGAAATTAGAAGTTACCAAACTGTTTTGTACTTTGAGCAGACAATTTTAATTTTTCATACTGATTTCTGGACAATGTTTGTTATCTTCTTGTTTCTGTTTTTCATTTTCTTTCTTGTGTTTTTAATTTTTTTGATTAAATTTAGCTTCTTCTCTTGATTATGTGTATTATTATTAATTGAATACAATGATTTGGATCGTATAATTGTTATCTAGATGGTCATTATTACTCAGATTTGTATCATTACTATTCATGAATGCTTGTGTTATAAACAAATAAAACAATCCAGACTGAAATAAAAATTGTAAACAAAAACACTTGTTATTTTATAAACTTTTTTCCTTTTAATTCGCATTATCATTATTTAATATTTAGCTCGAAGTAAGCTTATTGTCATAAAGCAATTTTTTAAAACTTAAAGTTAATTTGCTGTATTAGTTAAAAGAATTAATACTTTAAGCAATGTTTTACTTCCTATTGTTAAATTCATCTAGTATTTAAATTTGAAATTTAAAATTTGAATTTAAAAAATTTTAGTATTGTTTAAAAATATTTCCTAATTTTGTCATTTTTTGTATTACATTTCTTTATACGATTTTTATTTATGTTGACAATACTGCTACGTTACATAAATTCGATTATGATTATTCGATAATACTTACGATTTCTTTTGGTTGTGATTAATGACTTGTTAAATGACGGAATGTAGTCTTGATTTATTATTTATATTCAAAAGATAATGAATAATTTAAGAACAATAAAGTGTATCAATACTAATCAAGAAAGTCATTAACTCAAACAGAATATGGTGAGGGTTGGAACATGATAATTGAAAGTGATTAGACATATACGTATTGTGAGAGGATGATAGTAACAACCAGACAAATAATTAGTGTTTGGTCTCAATATTGACATAAATACGAAGCAAATTCCTCTTGTAATGTAAATCAAAATATTAATTAAAATAGTACTTTCAGTTGTTAAAAGAGCTTCAAGTTTTTTAAAAAGTATTATATTATTATTTTATCATTTAGAAAAGAATAATGAACAATCACATTATAATTTTATCGCATTATGAACAATTGTTAAAAATTATTGCAATTATAAAAACATTCTTATTAATTTTTCCATTATAAAGAATTATTAAAAGAAGAACTTTCTCAACGAGGAATCGATGACTAGATTATTAAAAAGTAATAATAAATTAAGTAAAAACGTAAAATAATTAATGCTAATTAAAGAAACAATAATGATGTTAATTGAAGAAACAATAAGGATGTTAATTGAAAAAACAATAATGATGCTAATTACAAAATATTAATTATTGCTAATTAAAATTATTAATATTATTAGTTAAAGCTTGAAACAACTAAAAGTAATTATTATTTTTCAATATATTTTGATCTCTATATACTAATATCAATTATTTGAAATCATCTCGTTTTCATATACTCTTCATTTTTTAAAAGTGGAATTTAACTGAATAATTCCGCAGGACAAAAGCGAGTTACTTGTAATAGGATATGGCTTTTGTAATAGATACTGCAAATCCTTTTATCTTGTTCAATTACCACTTGTGCTTCTCAAAGGCTTTTACAGAAATTAAGTTAAAGTACTTCAAGTTTTTGAAATCAATTTGAACCCGTTTTACAAACTTTTGAATCACTCTCCAGAAAATTCAATTCTCTTGAAATTTGGATTTAAACTTGATTATCCTCTCTTCTAACATATATAATTAAATTAGAAATTTATTACGTTACCTATTATTTCATATTTTTTTTCTTTCCCAAATTTTTAGAAACGTCCTATCATCCATCTCTTTTGATAAATATTTTCCTTCTTCTTACGTTTTAGTTCATTTTCGCTTCCTCATATAGGAAGCTTTTTTTAAATTTGTAAATCATATTTCTTAATGAATTTTAAAATGTAATTGGAAAATAATAAAATGTAATTTTATTTTTCAACTTTCAGATATATTTTACCAATTTTAAATTCTAAACTAATTTTTGTATCAGCCACTTTTATTATATTCTGAAAATGAAAGAAATATTTAGCAATTAACAGCCAAAATTAAAAATCAGGATTTTTTCTAAAAACTAATTACTGACTCCTTCGGTAGCGTGTTCTCATTACTTTTGTAACAAATTGTATTGTTCTAAGATCAAGCGGAGTCTGTAAGCAGGAAGCGAAAAGCGGATAGTGCATTATGTGATAAGAATTCATTATCAAGCTAAGAACAGATCCTAAAGACGATGAAGAATATCGAGAAAAGAAGAAAAAAAATTGTGATCGAAATGACGTTTAGTGTAAAGTAGAGTTTTCCAATAAGTATCATATTAAAAAATGCTTTTATCGAGATTAATTCTCAACTGAGGTTTTTTCGAAAATTGCTCGCGTAATCCAGCGAGAAATGACAGTGCAAGATGATTCTCCGAGAAAATGTGCAATTTTTAAAGAAGATAAATTTTACGCTTTCCTTAAGTTACAAGAAAATCCACATCACTGCAAAATAGAGGAAAAAAAATGCTTAAAAATTATTTCATTTGGCGAGTTTTGAGAAACAAGATTTTGAGTGATTTTAAATAACAATTAACAAAAGAGTAAAACGGATGAAGAAATAAGAATTTAGAAGCAAAGGTAGAAGGAGGAAGAAAAAAAGAAGGAAAAGAAAGAGGAATTAAAGCAGGAAAGGAAGAAGAAAAGAAAATTAATATAAAAGGTAAAATTTAGAAAAGAAGGGATGAAAAGGGATTAACAGTAAAAAATAAGGAAGAAATAAACAAGGAAGCAATAAACAAGGAAGAAATAAACAAAAAAAGAAATAAAAAGCAGAAATAAAAAAAGAAGAAATAAAAAAGAAGGAATAAACAGAGGAAGTAGAAAACAGAACTTCCTCTATGAGGAAGCAAAAGTAAATAATAGATAAACAATAGAAAAGAGAATATTAAAAAAGGGAATAATACACAGAAATATAATAAAACAGATAATAAGAAGAAACTTCGGAAGTTATAGAACAGAAAAAATAAGAAGAAATAAAAATAAAAAAGAAAGGCAAATAAGAAAGGAAAATAAGAAAGCAAGGGAAATAAAAAGGAAGATAATAATAGACACAAGAAGAAATAAAAGAGGAAAAAAAAGACTAAAGTTTCCGAGATAAAAAAAAACTAGTAAAATTAAATCTTTATAAATTAAACTGAAGCATAGTTTGAACCAGTTGGGAGGAATTTTGACATTTCTAAATTTATGAGTTGTTTTCCTGGTTAAAATGGACGCCCTGTGGAATTCTTCACATTCATCAAGTTTCATGAATATCACGAAGGCGATCTGCAATTCAACAACCAATCCAGAAAGCTGTGATGAAGAAGATTTGGGATTTGATCGTGAATTGGTGCACAATATTGTAATGGTGGTAGTGCCATTATTTTTTGGTTTGATTGGAATACTGGGACTGGTAGGAAACTCGTTAGTTGTTCTTGTGGTTGCTGCCAATCCGGGAATGAGATCAACCACAAACATTTTAATAATTAATCTTGCCGTGGCCGACCTACTTTTTGTGCTCTTTTGTATTCCCTTTACGGCAACGGACTTTGTTTTGCCATTTTGGCCATTTGGAAACATATGGTGTAAAGTTGTACAGTACCTAATTATCGTCACTGCCTGCGCCAGTGTCTACACTCTTGTTCTTATGAGTTTAGACAGGTGAGATATTGATTTATTCCTAATTACAATAATATGTCATTTTTTCAATTTTCTCTAGTGATAACATAATGTATTTTTTAAGCATTTCATTCTGAAATATTTTTACCTTTGATCTAATTTAGTATATACATTTTTGAAATTGCGGAGCTCAAATCATTTTCATTGAAGAAAACTTCAATGAAGTTTAACATAGCTTTGATTAAACATATAGCTTTGATTATAAACCTGGCTTTGATTAAACATATAGCTTTGATTGTAAACATGGCTTTGATTTAAAAGATTAGTATTTGAACCAAGAATACACGTTTTGATTGAAAGATAAGAATGCTTTTTTAACAATATTTTGTTCGCATCATTTTTTTCATTTACGAAGAATAGAAAAGAAAATTTTTCGTAAATTTTGAAAATATTTTTATACAACTTCCATCTTGCTTTATCTTTTTTACAGAATTTGTAAATAAATAGTGGAACAATGATTGAATAAACAAAAAAATTGTTGTTTAGTTTTTCATAAATGATAAAAAACGTTGCAAACTTCACTATCATAACTGAAATGTTTGTAAACCAAGAGTAAAATATTTATGGACTAATAAAATAATTATTGACAAATATTAAAATATTTAGAAAACAATATACCAATATGCTTGAAACGAAAATAAAATATTAGTTTTAACGAAAGCAAAATATTAGGTTTAACGAAAGCAAAATATTATGCGTGAAACGAACACTGAGAGAAAAGTTTTCTTGATTCAATGCAAAAATGGATTGGATCTGATCTAATTTATTCTTAGATTCGGACCTAGAATATGTATTCTTGAATCAAGAAGAATTATCCTTTATTCAAGTTTTTATTCTTAATTCAAAGTATTTATTCTTGATTAAGACTTAAAAAAATGTTAAACGAAACGAACATATTCTTGAAACAAGAATTAGTTGTGAAACTTGAAACGAAAGTAAAATAGTATTACTTGAACCAAAAATCAAACCCAATTTTATTTTATATATAAAAAGTAATAATAAATATTTGTTTCATACATAAATGCAGGGTATTCAATAATGTTACTAGTGGATTTTTACATCAGTTTATTCTAAAAAACGTGAAGATTTCAATTTTTTTTGAACTCAATTTCCATATTATCTTTATGAACTATACTTTATCAAAACAATGCTTGATCTATGAGAAAGTGATAAATTTGTAGATAACAACATATAAAATACTATGTGCAGGGATTTAGATGTGTAAAAATTCGAAGGGGAGAATCGAATAAGAAAAAAAAATACAATAATTTATATACATATAAAGCTTGAATGAAACTTTTTATAAAAAGGTGTATTAAACTCAGCAAAGTGAAAAATTTAATGTAATTATTACTTCAAAATTGCCTTTTAATTTTAACTAGATGTAGAAAATAGGAGTTAAAAGCAGTGTTAAATACTTCTTATAAATGCCATAACTTTCGTGATTTACTGCGTACTAAATTCCGCTTTCAAGCTTGTAAAGGAAGTATTTCGTGCGCTCATCTGTTAACCCAAAATGAATAATTTCTTTTTTATTTCAATTCACTTATGGTCAAATAGTTTAGGAACAAAGTTTTCAAGACTTTAGATAAATGTAACTAATTTCTAATCATTAATTTTCTTCAATCATTTATCAACAAACTTTCGAATTGTGAACAAATAGGAAAAAAACAATTACTTTAAAACTTTATTTTGCAGCTTCTCTTGTAACTTTGAGACTTTTTTCCATTAACTTTGACCTATAATAGAATCAGGTAACTTATGAATCAAAAGGGGATAGCAAAGATTGATGTGTATCCTTTTATACAAAAATCATCATCTTATCATTAAAGTATATAGCGAAAAATATATGATTCCTTTTACTTCTTTTGTGGGACAGGTTTTCTTTTGATTGGTCATAGAATGGGAAAAGTGATGAAAAACTTTTTGCAGATAACACTCAGAATTCGCAATAAAGCAAAATATTTTTTTCTTCTTTATAAATAAAAATCCTTTTCTTCTTTTAGAGATTTTTTTAGATAATAGTGCCGAATTTTTTTTAGTGCAAAATCAATCTTTTTTTAATAAAAGGAAATGATTTTTTTGTTCGTGTATAAAAACTTTATTATATATTCTGAATTCTTAATGTATCATATATTTTCGTGAAAATTTCTATTTTCGCGTTCATTTCCTGAAATAATGAATCGAAACTATCATTTGATTCGCCTTTATGTAAAGAAAAACTCGCCTGATTTACTTGATAAAAAAATTGTCAAATTTAAAAGTCTATTTCTGCTTGTGTCCCTTTTCCGAAGGTAAATTTTTCATTTCCAGATTCCCCTGTGCTGGATCTATACATATAACTGTGAAGACCACAAATTCCTCATTTCGTTAAACTTTATTTCCGCCAATTTTCGAGTACAAGTACTGAAATCACGAGAATTCTGTATCAATGGAAAGTATGTTACCATGTCCAAATTGTAGTAAATTTTGTACTGATTGGTGAAATAAAGCTAATTTAAAAGAAAATAGAATTGAACTGCCTTTTTTTGCACTTATCAAAATGATTTGTATCTCTTCTCAAATCATCAGTATATCATATCAAATAAAAGTTTAAAAATACTTTAAATTTTTGATCGATTAGAAAATGAATACATATTGGTTTAAAAAATTGTTTTGTAAATAAAATAATATTTTTGTTTCTAAATTGTAGAAATTGTTTTCTTTGTAAAAAGAAACTTACACCCGGTATAGCTTCTTTTTGTTGAAAAGATTAAAGTTTAATTAAAAATGTAAAATATTGGAATGGCAATGTTTAATTAAAAACTCGAGACACCTGAATATCGCGTTTCTATTATAGTCTTAGAATTCACAAGCATGATATGATATTGCAATTTGTTACAGGCGTGGGTTTTTACAAGAAAATAGAAACGCATCTGTGATAAATATTGGTCAATTTGTAAAAATATGAACACATTGAACGCTCTTTCAATTTTATTGCTAATCATTTTAAAAAGAAGTAATAAATATTCGTTTTAGAAGAAAATTTAGTGAGCGGCCGAAAAAGCAACGGATCGTACTTTTTTATACTCAATATCAATAAAGACAAATTGCTGGAAATAGGGTTCGATGTAATGTGGAATTGAACACTGGAAACAGAGCTTGTAGTTTATTCCATTCAACAAAATATTTTTATTTGCAAGTAAATATCAACTAAAATTTAGCGAATTGAGTAAAGTAATTAATAATAAATTGTAAAAAGAAATACTTTAGTTTATGTCATATTGTTTAATAAACTGTAAAAAGAAATGATCAACACTTTTTTTTTACTTTTTTTTCATTGTTTTACATCTTTTTTAATATCTTTTATAATGTAGAAATAAGTATTTAAATTTGACATTATACTGTTTCAAATTGCGTAAAAATCTATTTAAATTTCGAAACAAATTATTGAGTAAATTAGATAATAAAATATAACAAAGCTTCTTCTATAACAAATACTGAAAATTATTAAATTATTGAATAATATAGAAAATTATTGAATAAATTAGATATAGCAAAATATAAAACCGGAAATAGATTTCCTCTCAAAAGGTTACAATTTTTAGTTTTTAGTCTCATATAAAAGGTAATTTATTATATCAGACAGAAGAAGTTGAAAAATCGGCTTCTCTAAAGAAGCTTTGTCTACTTTTCCAAGAACATATATTTGCCTTCTGTCCAGTTGAGAACACGCGACTCTTGTAAAACGTTCATGTTGGCTAGGCAATGCTCCTTTATTCACTTTTTTGTTTTTCCCATATCAGTATCGAGAAAGGAAACATTCTATGATGGATGGCTCCTTTTCTAAACAAATCCCTTTCAGTTTTCCTGAAACATTATTAGACAATAAAATAGATTTATCTACAACATAAACAATTTTTAACCCATTAACTTGACAGTAAAAATGAATAATTTAGCATCTTTATATTTAAACTGTATTTTTAATTCATTTTGTTCACAAAAAAGAATTTATTCAAATTTGATTCAAGTTTTATTCAAGCTTTATTCAAATTATATTCAAGCTTTATTCAAGCTTTATTCAAGCTTTATTCAAGCTTTATTCAACTTTTATTCAAGTTTTAAGTATTTTTCTTATACTTGGTTTGTTTTGGTTAAAAGTTTTACAGCTTAAGTTAAAAGTGAGCAAAAGGGTTGGGATTTCATTAGAAAGTTCTCTGATGAGTAAACTCTTTTTTAAAATCTAAAGTGAAGTGGTTAACTTTTTTGATAATGAAAAATTTTGCATGTGCAGGTATTTGGCAGTTGTACATCCCATAGCTTCCATGTCTGTAAGAACCGAGACACATGCCTTCATTGCAATTTGTATATTATGGGCTGTCATTCTTACAGTCTCAATTCCAGCACTTATCATTCATGGCGAGGTGAGTCTTACTTTAGAGAAATATTAAGCATGTTTTTCAACACCTCACGCACAAATTTTTATGGAATGCTCAGATCGATCAAAATTTCCCCTTCGAACCAAGCATATCCATCATGAATATTTTATACAATATGAAGATGATGCTCATATAAATAACCAAGATTTTTCAACATTCTTGACCTTACGCTTATTCATTTTTAACTGAATTATATGTATAGTAACAAAATGCACAAAAAAATGATAATTCCATAAAATTGATATAATTATTTTAAGGTAAAAATGTAATAATTATTATGATATAGAGATATAATAATTATTATGACCTAAAAATATAATAATTCTTAATACATAAAAATATAATAATTATTAATACATAGAAATATAATAATTATTATGACATAGAAATATAATAATTATTAATACATAGAAATATAATAATTATTATGACATAGAAATATAATAATTATTTTGACATAGGAATATAATAATTATTATGACATAAAAATATAATAATTATTAATTCACAGAAATATAATAATTAAAATAAAGTATATCGTTCAAAGTAGGAGTATGAAAAGAAGAGACGTGTTCAAGATGAATAGGAAGCTACTGCGCATTGCGAATTATATAATATCCGCCGCAGAGTGCAATGGTGTGTAAAAATTAATTTAAATGGGAGCTAAATTGTGCCCTTTCTGTATCTGACACGAAATGGCAAAGGGGTAAAAAGGCTCATTTACACAGAGTGATATCTACTGTGTATGTGTAACATAATATTTTGTACGCCTGCCAACTTCATGCTGGCTTAGATCTTTCAGTAAGCTCCTTTCATTGTTCAACTGTCTCTTGTTTCTTACTATAACATTGCAACAGCCAATTCGCTTTAGCTATAAACCATGACCTTTTGAAGTCAAGTTACGCTCTTTTTTTTGCCAAAAAAAAATATTAAGCTGCCATTCTGACTTTAATAGTTATAATATAAAACAAAACTTTCTCTCAGAGGAAGCAGGATTGTTTTCAATTTGTTCACCTATTTTAATTACACAATTTTTCATTCATTAATTCAATTAATATTGCAGTTAATTCGCTTATTAAATAAGATTTTAAGCCAGACAGTAGAAAAAGCAAGCATAGTCAGACCAACAAATCATAGTCAGTCCAATGCAAAAAGAGCAATTTTAAACCAGAGAGTAGAAAAAGCAAAAATAGTTAGACCGACGCAGATTTAAAACCAGTCAGTAGAAAAAGCAAACAATGTCAGACCAACAAAGCAAAAACAAATGAAAAAAGACAGTAAAAGAAGCAAACAAATGCTTCATTTGGTCTGACAAATTTTGCTTTATCTACTGTCTTATTTTAAACCTCCCTTGTTGAGTTGGTCTGACTATGTTTGCTTTTTCTACTGTCTGACTTTAAATATTTCTTACTTTGCTGGTCTGACTATGCTAGCTTTTTCTACTGACTGGCTTAAAATCTTAATTACTACTCCTATATAAAAGTTGGGCGTTGTTAATAATAAACAGAATTTTATACAATAATACTTGAAAAATATCTTAACGAAAGCTTGATTGATTTAAACGAACAATAGACATTAATAATCCTAGCTCTTTCTGATTTTTTCGAGAATCTAATAATAATATTTAAAAATGTGTTAATTACTTGTGGCCTTTAGTTCGCAAATAAAAAATGAATAAATAAAGTCCCTGAAACAAATTACATGCTTTAATAATAATGTTATAAAATATTATAAGATATAATAAAATGTAACAAAATGTAACAAAATGTAACAAAATGTAACAAAATGCAATAATATGCAATAAAATGCAATAAAATATAATAAAATGCAATAGAATATAATAAAATGCAATAAAATAGAATAAAATGCAATAAAATATAATAAGAATAGTAAAATGTATTAAAATGTAATAAAAGCTAACTAACACAAATTCGAGATGAATATTGCGACAATTTAGAGAAGTGCAAATCGATAAACTGATACAAATTGTTCTCGAATGAGCCGTTTTGCATAGAACTATTTAATTTCACTTAGGAACTTCATGAAACAGTGAAATTTGTTATGATCGCTTCATTACACTTTACGTAATACGACAACTTTGAAATGAAAAATGGGCCCTCAATTTGACTTTCTGATTTTGCTTTAAAGATACTGCGTGTTTTAAATTACATAGCAGTTTATAACACAACTGACTTAATCAGTTTTTCATTTTAACCCACTTTTCACAAACGATTTATATCAACTTCAAAGAAAAATTAACTTGATAAATATAAATCAAGCACAAGATTATTGTTATTAATTATCTGCTTCTTCTAATTTGAAAAAGATAAGTTATTGAAAACTAAAAATTAAATCCCTAAGTGAATAGGTCATAAATTGTTGATTAATAAAAAAAATTCTAATTAAGATATAATCACATTATTTATTATTCAAAAATTCGTAAATTCAAAAAATGTTCGTAAATTATTACGAGAGTAATAATATTTTTAAGAAAGTAATATTTGTTTAAACAATTGCTTTGAAATTTATTTTGAAGTGAAAAGTTTGCATTTAATTTTTAATAAAGTAATGTAGCTATTGCACAAAATGCACATTTCTCGGTGTTGTGACGACATCCTCTTATGTATGCAGATCCATTTTATTTTACAGGAAATGGACATCTCGTCGTCGGAAAATCTGACGGCGTGTCGAATACTTCCTCAGTTCAACTGGCCGCTATTCCAGGTGTCTTTTTTCTTATCAAGCTACGTTGTGCCTCTGACCCTTATATGTGGTCTCTATATATGTATGCTGTTGAGATTGTGGCGAGGATCTCGAGTCAGTGCAGAAAGTCGTCGGGGGAGAAAAAGAGTCACGAGGCTAGTCCTCGTAGTCGTTGGAGTTTTCGCCTTTTGCTGGTGTCCAATTCAGGTAAAAACACAAAATCACTTTTCTCAACTACCAAACAAAACAGCAATAAAGCCGGATTAAAAACTGAAACAAAATAGTTGAGTAGAAAAAATAGGCGAGAAAAGTAGACAATAGAAACTCAAAATAATAACACAAAAACAAAATGTTTGTATATATTGAAATAAGAATATGTGAAATAAAATGAGAAACAAGAATATGGAATAGGAATATAAAATAAGAATGTGGAATAAGAATATAAAATAAGAATATAAAATAAGAATATGAAATAAGAATATAAAATAAGTATATGAAATAAGAATATGAAATAAGAATATGAAATAAGAATATGAAATAAGAATATGAAATAAGAATATGAAATAAGAATATGAAATAAGAATATAAAATAAAACTATGCAAGAATATATGTATAATAAGAATATATAGCAAGAATATAAACCAAGACAAGTAGATATGGTCAAAAAGTGAGAATGGAAACGCAGATCCGACAAAGGTATGCATAAGAATAGAGAGATTTAAAAGTTGGGTCATAAAAAGAATACAGAAGGATGGAAATGTGGATGGAAACAAAAACTAAAGCAAATAATGAATATATTATTGCAATAGAAGTCAAAATTAATAATAATAATAATAATAATAATAATAATAATAATAATAATAATAATAATGAAAATAATAATAATAGAAGCAAAAGCAAAATATTAGAATCAGAAAAACAAAAATGATTCGATAAAATGGTCAAAACTGCAAAGAAAACATAGAAACGTTAAAAACTCAAAAAACGTGCAAAAGTTGAATTAGAAGCAAAAAGGCTTTCTTGGAAAACAGAATTTTGTTTATAATTTATGTTTTGAAATAGTACATATACAGAAGATAATGATACAATTTGCGTAAATCGCCAGTTTCTGACATGTATGTAAATGTTGAGTGGAAGAGGTCAGAGAAGGTGTAGAGTGTAATTAAACATCACGACAGAAACTAATGAACAGTTCAGGAAGGGTTGGAACATTAAGGGGTTAAAAGGTTTAGAGACTTTGGCATATAAACACGCTTTTAGGGTGTGTAATTTGTTTTAATAAATGATTCCAGACCTCATTTTCTCAATATGTTTGATGTTCTCCTGAAAAGGAATAAAAGAGTCATTAGGACTGTAAAACTCGAAGAAAAGAGTTGAAAAGATTTTTCTAAAGGCGATTCTGAAGGGAACTTTCAACTACATGGAAAATCCGATGCTTATATTTTGCTTCACTCTTTATAAACTGTTTTCCTTCATAAAATTCCGTTTAATAAAGTAGTGCATTCTTTTTAATTAATTTTTTCCGCTTTTAGAATGGCTTTTGAAAAAACCCAATAGCTTTTCATATCACAGAATGCTCTCCATTTATTTCAAAACAACTAAAAGCATTTAACGAATTTTCAAAAAGCGTAAAAATTAAAAAAAAATGAAAGCCAGCTGTTTCAGAAAACTTATTTTATGTGTTTGCATACCTCACAAGCCAGATTTATTTTGGCTGTAAATCATTTAGCACCTCGCTCACACATGTGCTGAAAAATTAAACAAAATACATGCTTTTGTTTTCTGGATTTTTGTGTAATAAACATTTACTTGGATGTTTACAAATACTTGATATTTGGAAATTTGTTGATTTAAATAAAAGACAAGTGAAAACACATATGAAAATATAACGATCGAATTATAGAGAGGTCTGCAACAAAAATTGTGCTAACAAAAATGTATTTGAATATTTTTAAAAACATTGTTTATATCAAATGATTATTAAATAATATTATTATTGTAATATATTATTATTATATTATATATATTATAAAACAAGATTGTTTATTTCAAAGAGCAAGATTCGAGAGTTTAATGGATTGTGAATATTTAATTACATTATGATTGCGTATTTAATGACGGGATTAATTAATAAAGAGAGTGATTATATCCGGATATCTTAAGCCAGAAATGGTATTGAATCGACTTGCACAAGTTCGATAAAGTTTCGGTGAAATCCTTGGGGAGTTAATCGCGGCATGACATGAATCTCGAACGTGGGATTTCACTATTTCTCGATTAGTAACAGCATATTTGAACCATAGAGATGGGATTAAGAGAAGCATAGTTTGCAAGTTGTAAATGTACTCGCAGTAGCACGTGCTAACTATATGGCAATAATAGACATATAAGCACGTTTCATATCTTGCAGTTATGCTTATACTGTCAAATCAATGCTCCAGTAAACTCCATTTGCATATAAGACAAATGACACCTGCCACTAGAACATTTAATATCTATCAAAACATCGCTCTTACATCAGACACATGCGACAAATCGCACTACAATTACGAATAATCTATCATATATCAATCGAACCAAAAAAAGCAAGGCTTCCCTCTGAGGAAGCAAAACATCTCAATTTCTCCACTAGTTTTTTCCTTGACGTATATTTAATCCGAGACAGCAAAAATCTTCGTAGGGTACGAATGAAAGGGTTAAAAGCCCGTAAATCCGATTAACTGTTCAAACATTATCAACGAAAAATAATTGGCACTTTAAACTGAAATCCGCAAAATCCAGAAAAATTAAAACTACAGAAATTAAAAACATCAATGATATAAAAATATTTAGTGTTTATGTTAATATTAATTTACTAATGTGTAATTAATGTTAATAAACTAATTTGTCGAATTAATGCGTAGTAAATTAAATTGAACGTAGAAAAGTACTTTCTCGTTATTGATGAGAATCTAATAAACAAAGCTTCCTCTGAGCAAAAACATACATCCGATATTTTTACACTTAATATATGAAAATAATATAGAGAATAATAGAACCGAAAAGTGGTTATGCATTAATTGAAATTGTAAATTTGGGCAATTTAAATGAAATTGGTGCAAGAAAATATTGAAATTGGTATATGATTTGGATGTAAATTGATGAAGAAAATGTTTGGTTTTAGTTGATTCTTGTGATTAAATCTTTGGACGGATATCCTCTAACGACAGCAACGATCATGATGCAAATTGCCAGTCACGTTCTTGCATACACCAACAGCTGTGTGAATCCTTTCCTGTACGCCTTTCTCAGTGAAAATTTTCGGAAAGCCTTTCGAAAAATCATTTACTGCAGACCTCGACTGGATCCTCATCATCGACTTGGACCACCAACGAGAACCACTAGGGCAGCTAGCACAGGTGACATTTTATAGGGTGAGTCTTTACAGCTTCCGGGACCCGGGTCGAAAAAATTCAAACAATTTTTTTTTTAAATTTCCTTTCTTGTTCATTGTCAAAATTTTTTTATGTTAAATGGATTTATTGCATTTGCTAAGTGATTTTAGAAAAAGTTTAGTTCTAGATTAGTTCTAGTTTAGTTTTATTCTTTTATTAATATTCGATTATAAGATCATTTGAACATGGCTTCAATTTTAGGTACTGTATAGAATTCCTTTTTTACTACTAGTAGTTTTTATTTACTTAGCTTTTATTTACTTATGGAGTTATTATTTATTATGTTATTAGTTACTTAATGAATTATTATTTGCTTATTGAATTATTATTTGCTTAAAGAACTATTATTTGCTTATTGAATTATTATTTGCTTATTGAACTATTATTTGCTTATTGAATTATTATTTGCTTATTGAATTATTATTTGCTTATTGAATTATTATTTGCTTATTGAATTATTATTTGCTTATGGAATTATAGTTTTCTCTTTGTGTTTTAATTTTTCGAATTATTGCTCATCTCTAATTTATTCTTTCTTGATTGAGTTTCATTTTCCATTTCGAATTATAATTTTCTCTCTGTATTGTAATTGTCTTGTGAAATTAAATTCTTGACGAATTAAATTTACTCAGTTATTCATTTTTGATTATTAAGGACTAATTAAATTCATTTAACATAAAAGAATGTAGTAAAATCTATATCGCAACTTTGATATACATGTGAAAGACAATTTTTGAATGTATTCAGTACTTGTAAAACTTTTGAAATTCGACATATATCGGCTAAGCCCGGAAGCCAAAGATGATAAAAGAATGAAAATCTAAATAAATATTTAAACTCTTTTCACATTGTGCAGAATTCTTGTACAATAGGAGACGATAAATCCCTACAGTATTTATTCTAAATTTCCATTTTTATTTTCGGAAAAAAGATATTCTCTGAAAAATGTGGATCGCTCTTATCCTGAATTATTATAGAAACTATTATCATGAGAATGTGCATGTGCAAAAGAAAAGCAAATCAATTTTACATATCTAATCGACCTAAGGTCCTTTTTTATCTTAGCGACGAGATATTTGTGTCCCACGTATTCCCTCGAAAGTGGAAATTTTTATTCGATGAAGAAAATGAGATTTTCCTTCGCAGATTTTCGATAGCTGTTTTGAATACTTGGAAAAATGTTTGGAGCAATATATCTATTATTTTTAACAAAAGAACTGATTTTACATTCTTCCCTACAAGTTTCCAGAATGATTTTTCTTCCCTTTATTATTATTTTTCATTATAATGAAATTTTTTCAAAAATTCATTTTTATTGTATAAACTAATAGATTTGAAGACATGTAATATTTCTATAGAAATGGATTTCTTTATTCGAAAGAGGATTCTAAATTGGTTTACAGACCTGTTCTTGTGGAAAATTTGAACTTAAAGTATTGACCAACAAGTTGCTATTCATTCCCTTCCTGGCAAACAGTTTGTCGGGAATTTCCACAGTTACAAGAAACCTTTGCAATCCGGTTTAATTTCAAATGTTCTCTATTTCAAAATGCTCGCCTTTTAACATCCAAGTTTATCTTAGACAATTGGACGTGATTAAATTATAAAATAAGACAAAAATTTCTATACACTTTTGTCAATACAAGCTTTAACAGACTCTTTTCTAAATTTAAATCTCAATCTCAAAACTTCCTTTTGTTCAAGCTTATAGTAAACCAAACTAATTTAAACTTCTAAACCGATATTAAACCAGAAATGAACAATTTACAAGTGAAATAATAAATAGTAATTTAAGTTTAAAATAACTATTTAATATTGATAAATGTTAACATTTTTTATTCTTTTTTGTTATAATCTGTTCATAAAATCTGCAATTAAATTATTCTAACATATCGTGCAGATTTTGTTTAGATTTTATATAAAATATATGAATATATACATTTATATAAAACCTATGAATACAAAAATGATAAAGAATGCAAACGAAATAATACCAAATATACAAAATGTAAAGGCAACATTGTTTAAAACTTGTTCAAATAGACTTAATTTATATCTAACTTGAAAATTAAAAGATCGATTGAATTGAAACTTGTAGATTTTAATGCTGCCCTCGTATTGATAAATAAAGAAAAATTTTAGGGTGAAAAAAATAAGGGTGAAAGAAAGGTTGATGTAGAAGGTTTAACAAGATATGTGAAAATAATAATAATAATAACAATAATATATTATTATTTTTATAGTGATAAAAACAGAACTTCCTCTACGAGGAAGCAATATAATAAAATTAAAAAATATGTACTAGAATCGTTTATAGAAATAATAAAAATACTTTCTGAGTCGTGTTATTAACTGAAAATAATCTCTTTATGAAAAAAAGTTAAAAGGCAAGGTTCTAGTGAAACCTTATAAGAGGTTTAATGGATAGCGTGATTAAAGTAGAATCTGATACTTGCTATGAGCGCATACTTGAAAAATTCCAATGTTTTTAATTCAGTGCCACATCATGCATATTTATTTAATACCTAGTCGAGGTGTTGCACAAGAAATGAGCATTTCCTGCGCCTTGTCTGAAATCTACAGTGTCTGAGCAAACCACACTTGAACACTATTCTCTCATTAAATGATAAACCTCGAGACTTAAAATTTTTCAATTTAAATCCTCTTACCTTTCTCTCTATATGAATTGGATTTTAATCTCCCATTTAATTAAAAGTGTTTAAATATTTCTAATTTAAAACAATCTATTTGAAAAACAGCTAACAGAATACCATTAATTAAAATGCAAAAATTTCCTTTAAAAGAAAATAATAAAAAATGTTACAAACATCTGCTTATACGATTTAGTAAAAAAGGTCTTAAAAGAGTAATTTGAAAAGTTTTAAATTATCAAAGAGTTTTGTTTACTACTTTCTTTACAAACATCTTCAAGATTTTAGTGTAATTTTTGACACTTTTCCTTAATATGTACTTAAACTGTTAAATCTTTTATTTCACTATTAGACTATTAATCCTTAGCAAAAATAAACAATGCTTCCATATGAGGAAGCAAAAGTATTTAAATTTCGTTTACGAAGCATAGTTAAGTTTGTGATGTTTAAATTAAACTAAATTGAAAAGCGGCTGAAGAAAATAAACAGGATTAAAATTCTTCCCTATGAGGAAGCAAAATTATAAGTAAAAATAACATTAAAGTTTTAAAGAATAAAGTAAACAGTGAGATTAAAATTACAATGAAATCAAAATGTAATTGAAAAAGTTATTTAAATTAAAATAAAACAAAATACGTGATGAAACAAAACACGAAATGTAAATTTGAAAGAGATGTATTGTTTTAAGTATAAGTATAACCCGATTTAAAGTTTTAATTTTTATTCCTTATAACATGCTAATTTTACATTAAAAGAAAATTATAGCTACTATAACTATAGAAAAACTATAGTTTGTATTAAAAATAAAAAGATTGCAATTAAATAAACTATAATAATATAAAAATATAATTTTAATAATATATAAACTATAGTTTATTATTAAAAATAAAAACGTTAAAATAAGCCTTGCAATAAAAATGTTGAAATCTCAAATATCCGATTATGAATTTTTGTTAAAGATAAAGTTTTCAAACTTTGTTTATTTGCAAACCGCGTGAGAATTATAAAGAAAAGAGTTTTCAAATGCAATTAAAATGACGCTATTTTAACGACTATAGTGAGTGCCTTGATCGTTTGAAATCCACTTCGTCAGATAGTCGAGCTGTTAACTTTTCCTTATAGAGCAATTACTTGTTCCTTCATGATCTTAATTAGTAATGGCAAAGTCAGAGACATCGTTACCAGTTTCTGTTTAATGGCAAATGAATTCCCAGGAAACCACGTGCTAATAGGGTAAAAGTACTCTACAAAAAATGCTTGTATTTTCTTGTATATAAAGCCACAGAATATAATATTATGAAACTATTTGTGGAATTCTTGCTTTTTAGTCAGCCTTTATGCAACTTTAATCATACACAATTCGTGTCTGTTCTGACAATAAATGTATACAATAAACTTTCCCGAAACTCGGAATTGCCAGAGGCCTGCAAATGTAACTGCTTTTTGTGGATGACCCTTCCAACAAATTTTTGTCCCTTGGGATCCTGAAAGACCGAACTATTTAAAGAAACTTTCTTTTACGAATAGGATACTTTCAGAACTACAAATACTTTTAACGAAAATAATGGACGTTTGATATACTTTACTGAAATATAATTATTAACAAGTATTTAAAGTTCTGTATAGTTGCATATATATCACTTTTATAACATTTGGTTCAAATTCTCTCTATTTATATTTGTTATTTAAAATTTGGAAATTATAAACCATTTCCATTTTTTTATATACCTCTGAAAATTTTCTTGAATTTATTTTATATGTAGTTTTATTTTCTTTGTAAGTATTTGCATTTCTTTCTTTCATATATTTTCTTCTACTTTTCCTTATTTTATTCTAATTCCCATATTCTTTTTTATTTTATTTCAATACACTTGTACGTAAGCCTCTATATATGAAAAGCAGAAAAGCCGCGCAAGCGAATTTTTATAATAGAGTTTTTATTGCATTAATTTTTCTGCATGAATTTACGTTTTGCCATCGAATCAATTCGAGAAGCAGAGACCAGTCTTTTCCTGTTGATTTATTTTCGCCATTCTACGTGCCTTACATGACAAAATCTTAACTGGGAATATTATTTTGAAACTCCATACAAACAGTGATCCATTTTTTTTGCCAAAAAAAGTTTTTTCATAACGCCAATACAAGTTTTTCTCTTCAAGAACTTTTAATAAATACAGCTATTTTTAAAAGCTTTATTAAAATTCTCAGGAAAATTGTTCTTAAGAATCTCTGCTTTGCAAATTTTTTAAAAGAAGGATATTAATGTTCTCTTTATTGAAGTTGAAAGTAATATTCTCTCATTATAATATGACTTTCCAGCATTATTTTAATATGGTTTTTATTCCTTACTTTCATATTATTCTATTGTTATCCGTATTACATCTCTCATTTATTTTCTTCTTTCAAAAATATTCATTTAGTAAAAGGAGTATAAAAAACAGTTTTAATGAATAAGAAAACATGAAAAGTGAGTTCATAAGGATGCTTTTTTAAAGCCTCAAGTACAAGAGGGACATTAGATTTTGGTTATAATGTAAATATTATTTCGCCTGCTAAAAAAATATGCTTTAGGAAAAGCTCTCAAGTACGTCTCTTTTTCTTTTCACTTTTTATTCAGCAATTTCGTTTATCCTTCGAAATGAAACCATTTTTCATTAAAATATAAATTAAATTTCAAATTGTATATTCAATTTCAAGTTTGAGCTGTATTAAATGTGTCTAAATTACGAAAAATACATTGCACACTTTTAGATTTTAATATATATTCAAATGCAGAACGGTTCAATATTTAATGCAAATATATAACCGTCCAAATAAAATAATAATTTTGTAACATCTTTTCCTGGAATTTTTTCAGTCATTTTTTCTATATCAATCACTGTTGTTGAAAAATAATAAAAAAGTGAGAGTGTTATTAATTTTCTGTCATGAATTTGCACAAGGTTTTTTCTCAGCCATTTTATTCGACATTTTTTGTGTTTACCTTTCATGGATTAACAATTTCCAAGGTTAATTGTGTGAGTATAATTCAGAAATGAAGGTCAAATGAAAAAAGATTAAGGAAATAAAAAAAGAAAATAAAGGTAAACCACAAAACCCACACTGAAACCTGAGAAACAAAAAAGGGTGAAAAAGGGTTAAACCTTTTTATCAAAGCCACAGAATAATTAATCTATCGAAGGTTTACTCGTATTTCTCGAGAAATAATTTTCTTCTCCGATAAAATTCCAGTAAAGGATTAAAATATATAAAAGCTGAAAATGAAGTCATGAAATGAGGTTTAAATAAAATAAATTGAAATTAACGTTGAGCAAATGTTAAATCATGTACGAAAAATGTTAAGATTTTAGTTATAAATTCTAATTCAGATCAAAGAATTTCAATTTTGTAGAAATATAAAAAAAAGGAATGGATTTACATTGCTGATATTTAATTGTCAGACTGCATATCACTTTCTTGATTTTCTCTTTCTGAATTTTATAAATTCTTCTGTCTTTTAGCTCATTGTGGCTGAAATTTTTTTAAATACCTGTCGCTCAAACCTGAGATGTCTGTTTTCTGTCAATTCGTACTCTTCATATACTTTTTGTTATATTGCGACCTCATTCTATTGTACTTTGATGAATGATATGAAATTTTCCTCTCCGTTGAAGCAATTTTCCATTAAATGAAAATTTGAGGCGATATTGGTCGATTCTTAGTGTCTTTTTATTTTTCACCTCTATCCGAAAGCGAACATATTTTCCTCGGTTTGCATAATTTGAGAGAAATTTACATTTGACAAATTTATTTTTTATCATTTTCATCTTGCAAGTCCTTATACATTGCATTTTTATTTTCAAAATATTTGTATAAATTATAAAATGAATAAAGATTCATTTTTAAACTAAGCCAAGATAGATCGTCTGACTAAATGCGATTTCCACTACTTAGAAATTATATTTTCAACTCAAATTAGTATATTTTAAATTGGCATAATTTGCCTTTGTTACTTTTTTTTCTGTCCATGTTTTTTTATTTTTATTAATTTGTTTAGACCCTTTGCAATTAAATTTCACAAATTTGTGTCAAAATTTATTTTTGAAACATAATAAGATTTTCTTTATACCTCAATACATCCTCGTTCTTAACTTGTTTCAGTGAATCTAACAATGCCCGAGGTTTTGTTATTCTAATGAAAAATTCAAGAGATCTTGTTTCTTTCAATTAAGGCTAAAAAGTCGAGAGCGCAGAAAAGTTACACTATATACATATAGAAACCGAGAATATAACTTTAAGTAACAATAAATCCTGAAAACAAATATGACTTTAGAGTAATGCAAATTTCTCAAAACATTTGAATAGCTTTGTACTATCACAGAAATTCTTAAAGCATGAATAACTTAAAATAAGAAAAATTTTAAATTGTGTTAATAAACTTTGTAATAAATTTTAAAATAAAAAATATAAATTCCAACATTGAATAAAATTAAATAAACATTATTCGGTGTTCAAAAAAATAGGCTTCTTGGAGAATTGGAAAATTTATAAGCTATGGAATAAAATATAAAGTGAATTTATACGCTTGTCTGACTAAATTCGGTTTGAACTACTTGGAAATCTTATTTTAAAGTACTTTGCGAATAAAAGCAATAAAAGTGGTTTGTAATAAGACTCTTCGGATAAAACACATTTAACGAGAAAATACTTTTGACAACTTGTAATTAGCGACTTTTTCTTCAATAAACTCATCGCGTTTTTATAATAAAGTATTTGGATCTGATAAAACTTTAAGTTTAAGGTTTTCCCAAGTTTATATAATTTTTTATCTAATTTTAAATTAAAATAACTTTGTAATGTCTATAAACTGAAAGCAAAAAAGTAAAATAAATATGAAAACGTGAGTCTGAGTCAAACGATCGTTTGAAAACGTGAGTCTGACTAAAGTTAGTTTATACTACTTTAAACTCTTATTTCATAGCACGTTGAGCTTATAACAATAACAAAAGTATGTTGTAATTTCATTTTCAAGAAATAGTGAGAAAATACGTGTGATATGACGAGACTTATTGATTTAACAAGACGGTGTTAGTGATACAGGAGTACAATCTTGAAGAGAATTGATAAGCTTCCGAAGGTACTTTAATTATAATGATTAAATTTCACGATACATGCAGAAAGTTCTTGGATTGTATTTAGACTGTGAAATAAATTTTGTCAGGTCACAGAACACATTATACCTCTCAATAGAAGTGCTCAATTTAGGCTCACCTAATTTATGCAGTCAACACATCGAGTCACGCTTCGCTGACGCATAAAGCGCATATTGGATTTTAAGCTTCCGTATGCTCTTCACTATGAAGATACTCCCTTTAAGCCACACATTTGAATTTTATTATAAATCTCCCTACAAGTAGTAAAAGTCACTCCTTTTTGGTCTAAATTTCTTTTTTTTGAAGCATATAGAATAAAATAAAATAACTAAAATAAATGATAATAATGATAATAATGATAATAACAATATCATAATTATAATATAATAATAATAATAATAATAATGCTAATAACAATGCAGTAATAATAATAATAATAATAATAATAATAATAATAATAATAACAATAAAAATAACAATAATGATGTGCACAAAGGCATTTTTTCCTCTCCTACACTTGTTTTGTAAAAAAAGAACAAATAAAATAAATACAATAACCAAAATAACTAAAGTGAATTAAATAAAACTAATTATTTGGAAAAAATTGATTATATTGAATTTGTTTTAATAATCAATCAAGTCGTCAAATATGTGAATAATTGATAAAATAATTTATAATTAAACCATGAGATTTAACTATAGAAAAAATTGTCTTAAATCAAAAGAAAGTATTTTTGCTGTCCTTTTCCGTAAAATGTACATTTCAACAAAAGAATTTTTACTCGTCAAATTAACGTATTTCTTTGACTCAAAGAATGTCTCGATTGAATGAAAAGATATTTAATTAAATACGAAATGTTGTTCATCCTTTTTTTTAAACATATTTTTACTAAGGATAAATTCAACGAATGAAACAGTAATTCTTTACTTGTTAAAGTTTTATTATTTGACGAAATAAGTGTAAATTCCCATGTCTAAAAAAATTCGCGCTTCTTGATACAGTTCTTAAATGAAAACTCATCCTTCGAGAAATTCCTAATTTAATTTTTCCATCTTGACTTCTGCTCCTTTCTAGTAATTCGTTTACAAGAAGATTAAACGGGTTCGTCTAGAAAAAATGTTGAAACACAAGTTCAATAACTCTTCTAAGTTGAAGATTAAAAAATCCATAAGCTAGAGTTTCCAGTTGAGATTCCTTGGAATAAATTCTTTCAAGGTCTTAGAATTGCTTCTGTAATTCGCGAGTTTGTTTCGCAGCTGTCGTCGCAAACTGTGAGAGATACAAGTTTTCCCGAAGGGTCGTTAACGTAGCTTGACAATTTAACTGATATGGCTAATACGACAAGAACACTGTCACTCCAAGTTAGTTTCACTGTTTTGTTCAATTGTCCAATAAAAGCCATTATACGTAATCAAGATTAATTAGTAGTCAAGAACTTCTTGCTTGCAATATTCTGCAAATTGCCAGTATGACCGACTAATGAAAAATACAAATTATAATTATTCAGTTTGGTACTTTTTACTATATTTTAAAGTTTAGTATAAAATTCCATTTGAAAGGTTCAATTCAATTTTTCCGAATCGTTACAACTATATAATATAACTAGCAAATTATACTATATAAATTATAATGTATAGAATTATGTAGGCAATTCTTAAATTACTTCAATTGAATTTAAATCAAAATTTTACTTTCATTTGCAAATAAAATTTCTATTCTTTAAAAAAAATTATCTTTAAAACTAGACTTGAAACACTAAAATAAACAGCTTTTTTACACGATTTTGCTCATGTGTTTACTTCTATTTTTTTGCAATTGCATAATTATCTCTACCCTTGCAAAATGTTATACAAACTTCAATTCTTTACATTTCAATCTACTCACTTATTCTGAAATTTTAAAGGATAGGTACTTTTTAATAAAGTTCATAATATTTTAAAATTAAGGACATTTTATCTTTTTTAAAATTTTTTAATAATTCAGGATTTCTACAACACTAGAAAATATGGTAAAACTTGGAATTCTCATGGAATTTCAATATTCCTCTTAGAATCATGGCAAATTCATGGAATTTTAATTTATATTATAGAAATAACTTTTTCTAATTTAATTTCTTTACTTCGTGATGTTCATTAAGTTCTACCCAAATTTTATACTTTATCTTTTACGGAATAAGCTTCAAAATACTTAACAATATTTAAATATACTTAAAATTTCATTAAAAAATTTAAAATCAGAAAATAATCAAAAGTCCTCCTAAAAACCTTCTTTCTTGACCCAGTTACCAGAGAACTCCTCTCTAACACCTCTTTTACTCCTCAGTAGGCAAAAAAAGCAAAAATCCTCTTAAAAACCTCAATTTTTGAAGCAATTACCAGAGAACTCCACTCGAACACCTCTTTTACTCCTCGGTAAGCAAAATAATGAAAAAAAATATTGGAAAATTATTTTTTTAAATAAAAAAGATATTTAATCATTATCATGGAAAATTCATGGAATTTTGTAATGAAAAATTTGTTGAAACCTAGAAAATACCTTTTTTTTAAACACATTTAAATGAAAAAAATGCCAAAATCACTTTGGTGTGGTAATTTTTTTCTCAGAATTGTATCTACTTTTTAAAACTGTAATAAAAACCAAAAAATTTAATCATTGTTTTCTGAACGATTCTAAACGTTTAAAGATTTTTAATAAAAGAAATTTGGTTCATTAGTAATTATAAACGATATCGTAGTAAATATTTTTAAATACATATTTGTTTAAGGACAATATCAAAAAATGATCTTGATTTTATATTTTTAATACAATAAAATTATTAGAATCTTTCGAAAAACAGTTGAAAGTAGAAACTACCAACTTCAGGTGTGGGCAGACAGAATTAAGAAGATTATTTATTATATGTTATTTTCAGTCTTTTCAAGATTTAGTTGCAAATTCAGACAATATGGCTTTGTCCAAGAAAAATTCAGTAGAAAAAATGTTGCTGGGTCAGACAGTGGACTGATTTATTTTTTATAATATAGTTCTCTCTTTAATAAAATTGAGTCTTTTAAGACATAATTTCATTTTTTCACTTATTTCTATAGTTATAGTGTCATAAAATAATAATAATAATAATAATAATAATAATAATAATAATAATAATAATAATAATAATAATAATAATAATAATAATAATAATAATTAATAATAATAATAATAATAATAATAATAATAATAATAATAGTAATAATAATTTGTGGTTCAAAAATATCATGTCTCATATCGTAGATTTTCTCCAGGTGTATCAGATCCTAATAATAATACTGCCGTACGAAATAAAAACTTAGGTAAGTAACAATACCAGCATTGTTGATTACCGAAATTTTTATTTCATACGGCAGTATAATAATAATAACAAAAATGCTTATTAATTTAAGTGACTTTTAGTTTCTTGACTAAGCTACTTTTTGTCGGTTTTGGAGAAGATGAAATGGAGTTAAAGTTGTGCGAAAAGCAGAAAATTAAAAGTACGTCCATCAAATGGATGAATTCAACTTTTATTTCTCAACTTTTTGCTCATCCTCTTTCCTGCTCTTACCTTCCTCTTTCGTTTGGTTTAAATGCTCAAAAACGCACTAAAACTTGGCCGCGGTTTTCCGGGATTAGTGAAAAGTTGATTAAAAACTGCGGATACAGAGAATCAATGAAAGCAAAACTTTACCATGATTATATCTGGAATTTAGCTTTTCGTGATCCTGGTCCAGTAGTTGGTTTTTTTGCCTTATCTCGTTCATTTTTATTTGGGCAAGAAATTTTCGGGTATAGGAATCGACTCGCAGAGAGCAAAAAAAGACAAAATAGATAGGATGACTTCGCTGAAGAAGATATTCTGGAGAATTGGGTTGTCAAATCAAACGTTTACTAGATAAGAGTCGACGCCCTACGAATTCGTTTTCGATTATTCGCCTCCATTCACGTGACAGCCAAGTTCATTGTTCTCGTTTTTGTGGTTTTTTGCGAAACGCTCGCTTCCGACAAAAAGTTTACGATCTCTTCATTATGATTTACAGACCCTTTCGTATATTTTTTATCATCCTTTTTGTACTCTTTTATTATTACATTTGTGTTTTTATCTTCTAATTAGCACTTTTGTTATATCCAATGTGTGTTTCCTTTATCTAATTATTGTACTGTAAAAAACGTCAAATACGATGAAATGTTTGTATAGAATAGTTAAAAATAATACTGAAAATGTAACAGCGATTTTAAGATTATCTCGCAGAGAAATTGACTTCAAAAATATAGCAAATAGCAATAATATAGCGTAATAATAACAAAATATTCAGTTATTGTTTCTCTTTTATCTTAATTAAAAAATTAAATTCTCTATAATAGTTACATTCGAAAATTTTTAGTTTGCGTCAGTAAATTTTGTGTGTGTATACAAATATTTATTAACAAACTTGTACTTTCTGTTATATGAAATTACTATATTCTTTATATACGTCAAGCTGATTCTTTCTTTATACTATTTACTCTCTTGAAATTTAGTTTTTTAATAATTCTCTTCTTTTCATCATCTCTATTTTATTTTACAACACTATTTTTTATTTCTTAGTTATTGTCCGTTTTTACTACCACGTAGTAATGTTTTCATCTCACATTTGTAGTTTAGTTTAATTTTTTCCTTCATATTACTTGTTCTAATTTAAATTTTCAAAACGTATAATTAAACAAAAAAGTTAAAAAGTTTCTTTAGGAAAGTAAAAGTTGAGACGAATATTCATATATACAAAGACTCCACAAAGATTAATATTTTTTAAAACTCTTGTATTCACAAGATGAAGGTTCTCTTCTAATAAAATACAATCTTGTATTCGCAAGATAAAGGTCTTCTTGTAATAAAATTTATTATTTTTAAATTAAAAATTAATGTTCAGAAATGTAAGAGTTATAAAATTATATATTTATAAGAGGATAAAAGTATGAAAATGTTGAGAAGGTGGTAAAAATATTTCGTGGAACTTTGAAAGGAGAGTGAAAATTACAGTTTGGAGGTCAAAGTCATTTTTCTTCGAGATCCTTCTCATCCCTCAAAAAGAACGAAGGTGCTACGTGGTAAAATTTTTTTGTTTTTTCACGAAACACGGTTAAACCTTAACGACTCTTTCGTGCCCTCGGGTAAAGTTCTCGATAGGTGAGGCAATTTAAAATGTTTCCAATCTTTGGGGAGTCATAACTCTAAAACTTGTTTGACACTAATTTAATTCCAACTCGTGAAGTAAAATCTAAGTTAAATTCATTAATTTAAACAGTATGCAAAAAGGAATTTATTCAATAATGTCCAAATGAAAAATTTACCAAGACAAATCTCTAAAGGAATCGTTAAATTATGGAATGCATATTAACAAAATTGTTTTACCAATTGTTTAAACAAAAATAAATATTATAATTATTTCAAAAATTTGAAAATTGATATTTAAGAGACTTAAATTTAAATAAATCTTGAACCACTTGAAATGTAATTTTACTATTTTTGTTAAAACTTTGTAATATTCTCTAAACAATTTTCTTTTAAAGGATAAGTGAACTTATAAGTATACTCTGAAAATCTTTTCGTGACATTATTTGCAAAGTTTAAACGAAAGCTTGTGTCGACAAAAGAAAAGAATTTTACATTTAGGTCAAGATATTAATATATTTATATGAGTATTTTTTTATGAATTGATGATAACTGGAAGTTGATTATACAATTTTAAATCCTTTCTTAAAAAAACATTCAATTAAGTAATTAACTCTTAGAAAATTACTACACAATATTTTTCATAGTTTTAGCAATTAGATTTCAATTAAAACACTTTTTCATTCATTTATTATACATTAAGAGCATTATTATTGTATTACATAAATACAATATAAATTCACTTCAATATAAAAAACGATATTATAACTAAAAAAAGCATTTTGAAAAAAAGTTGATTTATAATTTTTTTTATTTCAGATGCTGTGCAATTTACAATTTCGACAACGGTAGGAAATATAAAGGACTCACATGTTTTATAAATGGTGGGAGTAAATTAATGCAGAATTAATGCAATAATAAAAAAAATAAGTCACAGAAACGCAGTTAAAATTATCGAATATCGAAAATTAGAATTTGAGAAATGAGAAACTACTTCTCAAAAAATTGAAAAAATGTGTAAAATATTATGTGATATTGTAAAAGTGATAATGAAGTTCCCTTGAGTGAGACTCATTAATTTAATTTCAATAATCTTAAATCCTCAAAATAACTCGACGTGTTATTCAAATTGAAATAAGTATTAAGAATTTATATCGAGTTACAAAATGATTGATATCAAACATATTTATTATATTATTTAACACCTAAGGTACTTTTAACTATTTATTATCGCTCGTTTTTATTATTACTTCGAAAGTATTTATTGTTACCTATATTAATATTGACTGTTTAATTATTATTATTAATTAATATTGACAGTTTTATCTTTATCAATTATTATATGAAAACACTTAACAATGTTAATTCGTGTCGGAAATATTTATTAATATTCTAATACAATTATTTTACTAATTACTTAACGCTCATATAGAAATTACTATTTTTAATCAATTTTTTTACAAGTTACTCATTTTATATTTATTTCATACGAGGAACGCAACATAATCATTTGGAATTTTTTTTTAAAAAACAATGAAAATGAGAAAAAAAGCACTTACGTAAAATCGAACTTGAGTGGAACAATGAATGAAAATCTTTTGGAAAGTTTATTAATTTATTAGATGATAATGACGGTCATTGATCATAAACAGGAAGACTATTATGTATGGGGATGATTTATTATCTGCAGAAGAATCTCCACTGATATATTAGCAGGATCGAATCGGGAATGCTTCGAAAAACAGAATCCAGAATCTCATACCGTTTCCGTTTATTCATCGAATAATAATTTATTTGCGGTTGACATATCACATATTACCGCACTAATACAATCATGTTCTCAACAAATTATTTCCACAGCTTGCAATGCAGGCTGATAATTGTACAAGACCCCCATTAAATTGGATTTATACCCGTTCTCTCTATTCTGCTTCACATTTCTCTCAGTTTTATCATTTTAATTGTCACTTTTCAGATTTTGTATCTGTATTTGTTTTTCACAACGCAGATTCACATATATTTATTTTTACACAGTATTTATATTTTATCAAATTTTTTAAAACGATTTTTTAATTCACGCCAATTTTAACTTAAAATCGGTTACACACATTTTTAATAGAGTACTCAATTAAAATAGATGACAATTTAAAAAATAGTATTTTAATTGAAAAGGTCTTATTTAATTGCCTTTCTTATTATTTTTCAATTATTGTATTCGTTTTTCTTTTCTATTTTTGTTTCTTCAGTTTGTGTTGCTTGCAGATGCCCTTTAATTTTAATTGCGCGGATTATAAATATTTGTTTTCAAAAGAGATCAAATAGTGTAAGAAAGCCAGTCTGAGAATAGAGTCAACATTTACCCTTTGATTTCACTCACAAAAATCTCCTTTTTCACTTTCGTCCTCTTTAAGAATGTTGTTTGTTTAGCTGAAAGGAGAATTAAGTTGAACTTTCAACAGAAAGTTTCCTTTTAATTCTTGTTTTGTCTGTTTTGAAGAAAGAAAGTCTCATAAACTATCAGATTTTATTGAAGTTTGAAATAATAAAGAGTACACTAAGTAATCACAAAGACAAACTGAATTTAATTCTATCGATCAGGTTTCAGGAGATGATTGCAAACGAAGCACAATTAACCCTCAAAATGATGATTTGTGGTAAAGATGAAGAAAATGAGGGCAAGAAAGTGGAAAGTGGATGCAGCCATTTCGAAACGACCTCTAGATTTCTCTTTCCCCAAAGAATTAATCGTTAAATGCTCTCACTTGATTGCGAAAAAGATAAGAAATCCAAAGGAATTAGAAATTTTAGTAATGACTTTTTTCAGTAATTACCGAGTAGTAATGACTCTTTCAAACTGACCCTCTTATCTCGTTATCTTCATTTTCTCACATTAATTATAAGACTTGATTTTTCCCTTCTCAGAGAGTAATTATATAATTTTTAACTTTATTATCAACGTCCTGAAAGTAATATAAGTTGAAATTTTTCAACCAAAGAATATTTGAATTACTTATTAAATATCAATTATTTTTAAGGATCAGTAATTAAAAATACCTTCTCGTTATTGATGAGAATGTAATAAATAAATATAGTTAATAATTAAAGGTTTATATATATTGTCGAATTCAAAACTTATAACTTAAAAATGATTAATCTCTATAATATATTATAATTAATTAATGAATTAATTATAATAATTAATTATAATTAATTAATTATAATTAATTTTTAGGGTACTTAAAGACATGCTCAACGCATGTAATCGTATTTTTCAACATTCTCGTAAACAAAGACAAATTTTAAGATGAAAGTTGAAGGGTTTAGAATTATTTCACGAAAGCGTGTCTGTCCAGATCGCAAAATAAAAATATTTCATCCACCCCTAAGTTAAAATGCAACCCCTGTATTTAATACGCATTAGGGGTGGACCGATGTGAAATATTTTTATTTTTAGACCTGTCTAAGCACCCTTGTGATAATCTTATTCAACCCTCAAAGTTTCATCTTCAAACTCGTTTTCGTTTACAAGAAAATTGAAAAATACGATTATATGTACATTAAAAATAACAAGTGGCGTAATTCTATTTAATGTGTCCCTAAATTAAACGATAAATTTGAAATCAAAAATACTTTGACAATCTGAAATTAAGCAATAATTTGAGTTTAGTTTACAGAAAAAAGCAAAGGACAATATTAAACTATTGTTATCAAGTATGAAACAAAATGATCTTTTGTTGAAATATAGATTCGTGAGCACCTAAAATTCAATTAATAAAATTTAGTAAATTAAGCAGTTAAATTCATTAAATATAAATACATAAAATATTTTCTATTTCAAGAAAAAGTCATAGCAATTTCAATAATTGAGAGAAAGCTCATGATTACAATTATTATACTTTGACAGTGTCCGTCATTTTGTCAGTGTAAAATTAAATACTACAAATGCTTGAAACTCTATATATGCAAATTCTCATCCCATTTGAACACGGCTAAAGAATTTCATACATGCCAACAATTTCAAAAATCTCCACCGTTATAAAGAATTTGCTCCAGAAAGCAAAAGCGAAATAGGCACAAAAGTTCGCGTTTGAAATTCGACACACATTTTTCAGTAAAGCATAAAAGATTTTCATACTCTCGGTTGATTCCGTCTTATGAAAATTACAGTCAATGAATTTTCATAATCTGTTTTATCAATCAGCACATAGGAAATACATTCAAGTTGACTAAAAATAATGATTCTATAAACAATTCTACGTTTAAAAAAATATAAAGAGTTTGAACAACCGTTTGTTTGTATACAATGTGAGTTTTACGAACACTAATTGTGAATTGAAGTATATTCATCTATGGATGTCTTTTATTCGGTAAGGGTGTCATTAAAGAATGTTACGCTTCTGAAAAGAAGGAAGATATTGTCTCGCGTAGCAGAGAAAAATTGGAATGCGCAATATGCCCGTAGCGAGTATAAAAATGAAACTGGAATTGCCGCGTGTAACCAGGATGTTTCCGAATCCTAGGCTGATGATACCAAGAGGACGAAAACGAGCACGTTCGCGTTTATTGCTCGTACCATATGGTTGCTATAAATGTTTCATGTGACAATCCCAAGTTTCCTGTTCGTATCGTTCCACATCAGAAAACCTAAGTTGCCAAAACTCTACTCAATCTACGAATTATTGTCTAAACTTGATACTCTATGATTCATATAGACTCGTATAAACATAGACTCGTATAGATTCACACAGATTTAATATAAATAGTAACTCACTTCGACTCATAAAAATGCATTGTTGGAGATTTTTCGTTAAAGACTATTCATCAAATTGTAAAATCAATCTACCTGGAACAAATTTACCACGTAAAAATTGTGAAAAATGTTATCTCTGGCAGATACTCTTTGAAATAAAATAATTAGATTATTTTCAAATAGTAACTGAAATGTAAAATCGAAACTCTGAATAATAATTTGATCAAGTTTTAGATTAAATATACAGTAAAATCAAAACTTTGAAACATATGTTTATCACTATTATCAATTCTCTGAGAACTGGTGAATCAAAATAAATCATTGAGTAAAAATCGATAATGTATCAAGAATTGATGCATCAATTGAATCAGAATTGATAACATCAATTTTTTGAGTAAGAATTGATAACATTAAGTAAAAATTGACAATGTATCAAATGTTTGAACAATGATGAATAAAATCGAATTTGTAACTAGATCAATAAAATCTTTGATAAATCACTACTAAAGCTCATTATCTCTCTCTGCAGAATATGTCTTGTTTCTCAATCAAAATGTAATCCACCTGACAGACAATTTATTAATGAATCTGGAAATCCCAGAATTCTCATTAACTATGACGTGATAATTTCATTTCTGAAACTTGATTGACTGTTGAATAATTGTCGAGCATTTTGTTAATTTGTATAGATACACAATTAACACTTTCAAATATTCTCATATAAAATTATATGTATATATATACTTCTATTTTAGAAATCCACTTTGCAGACGACTTTATTGCTTTTAATCTAGACAAACAGAAAACGAATCGTGTTTTAAAAATGAAATTGGTTTACCGTAGAATTTAAAGCTGATGCAACAAGTTTCTAATTTTTCGGTAACGAATAAATTTTACTACATACGTAAACGGAATTCATTACCAAAAATCGTTGGTAATTTTATAAAATTACGAATATCGTTAAATTAGATCAAAACACTCTTTTATAAAAACAATTTTTTAAAACATTTTTATCTTCCCTCTGAACAATACAAATGAAACGTGTTCTAAAAATGGCTTAAAAATTTCAAAGCCATCCGTCCTTGCATAACGTGAAAACTTCTACAACTGTTTTTTGTCCGACGTGTAAATATTTGGAGCACTTTGACTTTTATTGTGACAACACAAAAAAAACGTCACTGAAATGAAATATTGCGCTTTTGAAAAATGTCGTTTATACTAGACACTGGATAATATCTTAAGTACATACGTGCAGGTGTGTGTAAATCGTATTGTACACAAGACAAATTTAAAAGTCGAAGCATTTCGATTAAGTTTTAATTACATTTGTAAAAAAAAGTAGAAGTGACAAGTGTTAGTGCCCCTTTTTGTATAAAAAGAGATTGTGTTCCCGAACTCAAGTTAATTCAGCTTAATCATTCTACTCTCGAAGAAAATAATTGAATTGCGCTTAATTTAACCCTGCTGAAAACGGGGAAAACGAAATGGACCATTTGTGCTCGTTTCACTTTATTTCCCTTAAAAACAGATAGGGTTGAAGCTACTCTTCTTTTTTTAATTTACGATGAAAATGAAAAATTTTTCATTTAAGAACTCCTTGAATAAAATGTACGAAACGAAGCAGATTCCACTTTTAAATGAAAGCGTGAAAATTTTTCTTCCAATTAAAAACGCAGTTTTCCCTTTAGGATATTTTTCAACTAAAAATCTTGTTACCTTCAAGATACCAGATTTAATTTCACTCCGGAGAGATTATGAAACTGAGTAATAAAAATTAAATGAAGCTCTTTATATTCTTACCTCTTTCTATATAGAATTTGTATTTCGTCTCATTTTTCACTTCCAGGATGCATATATTTATTTACAAATTATTAGAGAATAATATAGAGTTTCTAGTGTCTTGAAAAAACTGTGTGAGAATATGCATCTATGTGATATGTATCCTTGAAATGGAATATCTCGTAAAGGTATGGTGTTTACAAAGTATAAAAAACGTAAAAATATTTGAACAGTAAAAAACCCATGACAACATTTGTGAAGGAAAATTCGTGACAATTTGTTTGCACTGTATTAACTAAAAATGTACTTCAAAATTGTTTCATATAAAAGTTTCAACAATATTTGCAAAACATAAAAGTCTGTATAAAACAAACGATATTACTCCTATAAATATAAATAGATATATTAAAAAGATATTAAAATAATTAATTAAAATACTTTAGAAGACTTCCAACGCAAATTGTCGCAAAATAAATAAGTAGCACTCATTACATATAAAACACAAATAAAGGAATAGCCGCTGAAGATAATTCAGACCGATAAAAAGTCACTAAAATCTTTACTCCCTTATTGTTTCAAATTAAAAACACGAAACTCGAATTTTACTGCCTAAGTATGTAAATATACCGAAAATGTGAATTTTATTAAATACACTTTAAACACTTTAAACACTTTAAACTTAAATACTCTACACACTCAAAACACTTTTTAAACACTCGAAAACTTAAATAAAACACTTTAATAAATAACAAACGAAAATGTATTTTAAAAACATTATTATTGCGTAAAAATGCATTAATTTGAAAAACGTATTACAATCAATCAAATTATAATTTTTCAAAAATTAACTCTTTGGAAGCTGAAATAAAACTCGAGCATAAAATCCTATACACTTGATTCTATTTCCTTTTTTGTTGAGCTCAAACTAGAAAATTGAGTGTCTAGGAAATTTGTCATTCCAAGAAACTTATCTAGTTTCCAAAGAGACTATTCCTCGCCTTTTGATTTATACAAGGATGTTGTAACATTTGTTACTGGAACTTTTGAAGTAGTATATCTCAAGATGTGGTCATACATTCAGTTACCCTCTTTATTTTAAGCGTCGACTAGAGTAATATAACCTGTAGTGAGAAAAGAAATAAGAGAAAAGAAAAAGGGTCTACAAATGAGAGCTCCTTGTCATCGATCTTTATATACTTTCATCATATTCTCGTACCACACAATCTTTACCACACGCAAGTTCTTTCGGTACCTACCTGAAAACTCAAGTGCTTCAAGAACACCTCGTTGTTAAGATTCAGCTCAAAATAGGGGTTTGAATGTCGTTAAAAGTACAAAAATCAGATTAAAACGAAAAGAACATTGGTAAAGGTTTAAAAGTTATGCAAATAATTCTTTTTTTATCTTTTGACTTTTGATGAGTATTTATCATATCTCGAGTAATATTACATATTATATATATTTATTATTATATTTACATTTATTATATTATAAATGATGTACTATGTATTCTCTATAGAGAAAATCCATCTTAATTAAAAAAGAATTAAATAAAAAAAATTAAATTAAAATGAAAGTCATAAAATGAGTAAAATCTTAAAGTTCAAGAACTTCAATGAATATATGGAATCAACATTTTATGACTATATCGTTTTTCGATTTTAATTTATTTATCATCATAAAAATTATTTTTGAAAAACTAACACAACAAATGAACGATTTTTTAAAAAACAAATTATGATGCAAGTTTCTAAGACAACATTAAATAAATAACAAATAAAAGTTTATAAGCAAAGAGCAATTTTATAACCATGATTAAATAGAATATATTTCCTACAAGAATAAAAACAATAATAACAATTAATATAGCAAAAGTATGTAAAAAATTAGTTCACTATTGAATAAAAGAAATTATTATAAATTAAAATGTGCAATATATATGCACATTCCAGTTTGGCGAAAGCATAGATTTTATTATTTGATGTATACAAAATGCATTGCTTATCATTTGTGCATCCAAACAGGGTAATAAATTCCACTAAATTTCACTCTCAACAGTAAGAGGTTTACATAAATTTCACATAATTTTGAATGTCATGTGAGAATCCAAAATATATAAAATTATTCTTTCCTGTTGGTTTAAATCATACATATTTATAATCTATAATTTAGTGTAAATGAAAACACAAAAAATATTCGCTTTCATCGCTTTTCATAAGTAATGCGAATTTTGTGAAAAAATGTCATTTATATAAACACGAGTTTAAGCATTTCGAAAATTAAATGAAAATTCGAATACAGAATCATTTAATAGCTACAAAATGAAATCTAATTGTGCAAAGTTTGAGGTAGAATTAATTTTTTTAAAAAATTGATCGCATTTTCTTAGCATTAGTTAATTATTAATTCAACGACATGTGAAGTAAAACTTGGAACTCGTTTGAATGATGTTCTAGTTAATTATTCCTCCTTCCTCATGAATTTTGCAGAAGATAGACGAAGGAGATGTAGGGTCAATAGGTTCTATGATGAAGTTCCTGCATTGAGAAATTTGTCTAATTGTTCTCTCTAAAAATTAAGTGAACTTCCAAGAATATGGGAAAATTGTAATAATAGTTATAAACATATTAAACACAAATTATGAAATGTTGTTTGTTTGCTTATTACAAATATATAGAAGTTGAGTTTATTATATTAATAACGTTAAACAATTTCCCATTAATCAAGTAAAATTATTTATGTACTATATTTAAATGATTATTAACAGTTAAATGTTTCTTAACAATTTAATTATTATTGACAATTGAATAATTATTAACAATTTAATTATTATTGACAATTGAATAATTATTGACAATTGAATAATTATTAACAATTGAATAATTATTAATAGTTGAATGATTATTAACAATTAAATGATTATTAACAATTAAATTATTATTAACAATTAAATGATTATTAACAATTAAATTACTATTAACAATTAAATGATTATTAATAGTTGAATGATTATTAACAATTAAATGACTATTAACAATTAAATGATTATTAACAATTAATTTATTATTAACAATTAATTTATTATTAACAATTAAATGAATACTATTACTTACATCACTAATTAATAACTTGGACTATTAATTAGTAATTTAGGTCACTAATTGTTACTGATTCAGATTTATAGTGTTTAGAACACAATTAAATATGTAATCTGATAGTGTTAAGTAAATTGAATTGTTTATATCATGAATTAGTATTAATAATTACTGTAAATAAAAATACTCCAAATTTCTTGAAATCGCTGTAGCGCACAATTGTTCTATTTTCTGAAAAATCGAGATAATAAAGATCTTGATAATGAGTGCTCAGGTGTCACACAATTGCAATCGGGCGCCACACGAATTGATCCGACATTGCAAGGCCTTGTCAAATATTTTTAATAAACCATTGTCACGCAACTTGCATTTAAGCGTGGAAAATATTGAGCAAGGCTTTCAACGATTTTTCTGCGAGATTGTACCACTCACGAATCATGCAAACCCACTCATTTTAAGTTTAAAATGCGAAGCATTAACTTGCGTCACTTTTAAATATACATAAAAAAAAGTATATGGAACTTTCATTTATCTTTGCAAGTCCATAGCTTCCGTTTATAAAAATTATTCAAAATAATACTATCCATACATGATTCTGAATTTTTACTCAGGACAAACATCCATTTATATTACTCAAATATTAACAGAATTCTAAATCACTTTTATATTTACATTGACGGTATAAATTGTGAAATTGTTTATTTTCGATGATAACTTATATTATTTGTTGATTTTGCCATAAAAACGTGTTTCATAAAGTCTGGAATTATTGCTCTCGATTTGATCCTGTTTTAATTAGAAAATAGATTACAAGAAATGGAAACAAATGATTGAAGATTTTCATTCAAGTTCCGCGAAACGAACGTTATAAAAATCGCTTCTTGAAAATCGCTCTTTCGATGTAAATGTACATAACTATTCACAATAAAAATTAAATGGTTGTATATTGGCTTATAAGGAAGTATATCGAATGGAATCGTCTTGATTTTTAAACTGTATGAAAATTCAATTAGTTTTTAAGGTACATGTGGAAAAGAACCAAACCTCCAAACGACTCGGATTTGTAGACGATGACAATTGAGCCCCTGTCTCTTCTCCAAAATCCAGATTCGTCTTGGAGAATAGATATTCAATAATTTGTATATTATTGGAATTTAAAAATAAGTTCTCGATTCTCCTGTGGAGATATACTGTAAAAGTATTGAATCATTTTTTTGGAAAAAATATATTAAATGTTCCAATAAAGACGTTGCTCTGTAAAATAACTCGTATATTCATCTACTGCCTTATTCTTTTCTATTTCAGGTCAGTCAGTTAATTTACTTTATATGTATTATATATAATAAAGAATTCTATAAAAAGGGCTTTGAGGATTTGGGAGGATGTTTATAGACCCTAATGCATTTATTTAAGTATATGAAGCAACTTTAAGGGGCTAAAAAGAAAATATTCTATGGAATTTCTAAACAAATGGAAAAGCAACAAGCATGAGGAGGGTGATTTAAGCGAACATTTAATTTACACTAGGGGGAAGTGAACGAAAAAATTCGAATAACTTTTATTAGAATATTGTAGAACAGAAATTGAGAGAAGACTCAAGGGATTGATAACTTTTATTTTTATTATTGTAATTTAGTAGGTAGGAAACATATGAAAATATATCTTAAGAAAATATTATTTGTGATTACAATTGATGTATAGCAAAACTCAAAAACTAATAAGTAAATTTTTTTTACACACTGCACTTAATAAATATAGTTATTAACAAAGATAACATTACATATTGAAGGGAGTAAATTAAATTGGTTTATTGCACTAGTACCACCATCAATGTGACTTAATTAAGGGCAACTATAAACTAAGAGACTAAAATAAAATAAAGTGAAGAATACCTTTAAAACAAATCATGTTCTAAAATCAACAATCAAGTGTTGGATTTTTGAAACTTACTTGTTGCTGAAAGAAAATTAAAATAAATTAATACTTTACAAGAAATAATAATAACATTAAAATAACAAGACATTTTTGTACCATTTATTTATATAATATATACAAACGGGCAAAAAGGCCTTCTGTTACAACATTTATTTGTAAAATTATTAAATATACCGCAATGATTTTTATAAGTCACGTGTAAAGCAATAAAATATCTCAGGAAAATATGAAAAAGTATAAAAGAAAGAAACATCTTTCTAGAGCTGCGAAAATTTTATGAAAAGCACTAGGTCTTGAAATTTATCGCTCGTTTATTTGAACATCTTCAGTGGAAATTGCGGTCTTGATGAAATGTCAAGTGTAAGGAAGACTATATAAACTATATTTTACTTTGATTAAAAATCACTAGAAACCTTTGATGTTCTCAGACTTTGATCAATAATTGTGAATGCTCTTCCTGCAGTTCCACTTTTATAATATCCAGTTCAATTTTTGCTCTTGGTACAAGAATATCTTGTATGGAGAAATCTCAGTTCTTTATGTAAATTGGAAGGAACTGCTAATTAAATGTCTTAATTAAAGTTTTATAAATTATTACAGATATAATTGAGAGTCTCAGCCAAGGTGAGTGTTATTCTTTATGTAAGTTAATTAGAGTCTGTTTTACAAATGAGCTGATTTTTTTAACAGAAGTTTCTAAATTTGCATGGAAAATTTTTGCCAAAACTAATGACATCTTCTGCATAATAGTATGAATTATATGGATGCTCATAATTTCAAATGTACGAATACAAATAACATGTTTATAATAAACAATTCAAATTAAGAATTTTTTTAATTACAAATACTTTACAATAAAAAAATAAAAAATAAAATAAAATAGTGTCAGGTCATGTCAATTTCATAGACATATTACTAAATAAAAAAAAAATAATATTTATTCATAAAATTTTGGTAAAATATATACATTATGTAGCGAAATGACACCCTAACAAAAGCAAAAAAAATTCATATTTTCATAAAATTTAAATAGATCCACAGAAGTATAGTCTTTGTAACCTACGTTAGAATTTGTATTTTTATATTCCGAATCGACTAAATAAAAGAAAATTGAATAAAAATTTCAGGAACACCTTGAAATATGCAAAACAAGTAGAAAATTATTCATTTCATGAAAATTTTGCTTCCTTATAGATGGATTATTCACAAAAATCAACCTTTAACATTTTTTAATAATTCAAAAA
>WNHD01000616.1:0-50948 GCA_011057455.1 Ganaspis sp. Gsp50
AAGTATTTGGAAGAAGTCTGAAGTATTTTAAAGTTGTTTTAAGTATTTTGAAATATTTTAAAGAAATTTTAAGCATTTTTAAATATTTTGAAGTATTTGAAAGTAGTCTGAAGCATTTTAAAGTAGTTTTAAGTATTTTGAAATATTTTAAAAAACATTTTAAGTAATTTTAAACATTTTGAAGTTATTTTAAAATATTTTGAAGTATTATGAAGTAGTCTGAAGTAGTTTGAAGTATTTTAAAGTAGTTTAAAGTAGTTTTAAATAAGTTAAAATATTTTAAAGGCATTCTAAGTATTTTTATATATTTTGAAGTATTTTTAACCTTTTTTCTGGAAAAAAAGGTATAAAATTTTGGTAAAACTTAATAAACATCTTGAAGTCAAGAAATTGAATAAAAAAAATTAATTTCCATGATATAAATGAAAATTCCTTGAGATTTCCATGACTCCACGAGGAATAATGAAATTTCATGAGAATTCCAGGTTTTCCATGTTTTCTAGAGTTGTAGAAACCCTGTTCAGGGATAACAGCATAATTTTTTAGAAGAGTTCTTATTGATAAAAAAGTTTATGAAAAAATTGAATAAATTGAATTATTAAAATAATAATAAAATAAAATCAATAATAAATTCATCATTTGAATAATAATAAAATAAAATCAATAATAAATTCATCATCATTTTAATAATAATAGAATAAATGAAAATAACTATAATAAATAATTAAAATAAAGAGATTTTGTTATTAGTCTGTTGGACTAATAACATAAATACTAAAAATAATAAAAAAAACAAAAATAACCACATACCAGGTAATTTATTAATATCAAGACTGAGTTGCCGTTTCTCATCATAAGACATCGGCTTGGCATTGTCCTCGTCCTCCGAGTCAAAAGGAATCGGAGGCAATTGACTTCCAGCGTTCTTCTTTTTGTTACCAGCAGATCTGCTGTTGGCTTTCGGCCTTTTTGTTGCTGCATTCGCTGCCGTTGCTTTACCAGGTCCTCGACCTTTGCCTTTCGTTTTGGCATTGGTTGCTGGTGGCATGTGATGTCCGAGATTGGCTGCAGCGTGAGGTTTGTTGGGTCCAACAGACATTGCTGGATGATGAACTTCTCCTCCTGCGCCAGGTGGCAGCTTCATATCTCCCGCACCCATCGGAGCATTTCCTATACTAGCAGAG
This sequence comes from Ganaspis sp. Gsp50, assembly GCA_011057455.1. NCBI lineage: Eukaryota > Metazoa > Arthropoda > Insecta > Hymenoptera > Figitidae > Ganaspis > Ganaspis sp. Gsp50. Next base: position 1,185 of record WNHD01000616.1, read on the forward strand.
ACATCAACTAAATTTGTAATTCCAGCACTCGGCTTCATAAGCTCTTTCATGGCACCACTGTGACTGCCAATGAGATTTGGAGTTTTGTTGCTCATTGGCTTCGATTTTGGCTTATCAGACTTCTTCTTTTTACCCTTCTTCTTTTTCACCGACTCCTCCGCCAGCATTCTCACCTGTTCCTGCACAGCTTTCAGCTGCAGAAAAACAAAACATTATTTATTCATTCATTTACGTATCAGTTTATTTATTTTACTTTTCAGTAATTCATGTTTCAGTAACGAATTTCTTTGTCAATTTAGAAGAGGTACCTTTTGTTGTAAGGCAACGAGCTTCTGGGAACGTTGGAATTCTTCCTCAGAATCTTCACTGTCAGAATCACTTTCGGACGCCGAACTGCTGCCGCTTGTGCCACTGCTGCCCTTCATCCCGACAACTGCTCCGGGAGTTTCGTCGGGAGTTTTTGCGTACCTCATTTCGAAAACGTCTTGTAATTTCCTAGCCATTGCAACGACGTCATGATCCGGTGGATTATACTTGTAACAATTGGTAAATATGAGTCGCACGTCGCTTGCGAATTCTTGAGCTGTTTTATATTCCCGACTGTCCATTTTCGCCTGAAAAACATTCATTCATTTATTAATTTAAAAATAAAATCTTTATAAAATCTTTATTGTAAAATGAAACATAATTTCTTCTACGAGAAAGCAACATAATACATAATACATAATCCATAATCATAATACATAATCATAATACATAAACGTATGTATCATAATTTAAATCCTTTAAAAATAAAACATCAAAGTGAAGAAAAAGAAAAAAATGTTTGATTTTTGTAAACCGTTTGTGTAAATTATTTTTCTAAACGTACCTTTACGGTTCCAAGATCCATAGGCTTCCTGATAATTTCATGATAGTCATGAAGACCCAGCAGGTCTGCGTCCACCGGCTTATAAAACGGCCACGCATAACCCTGTAATTAATTTCCATTTTCTTTAATCTGCTCCTGTGTCCTTCACATTTATTATATAAATTATGTAAGAAGAGAATTAAGGTAAACGAAGGAGGTAAGGAGAAACGAAGATGAAAATTTAAATAAAGAAATGGAACCTGAGAATAAAAAACGGAAACGAAAAGCCGGAAATAGAAATAAAATAAGCAAAAGTAAAAAAATAATAAATAAATAGGTAATAAATAAGACATAAAAGGATTCAAAATGAAAACCGAAAAATTAGAACTGAAATATAAAAAATAAAAAAATAGAAAATAGGAAAACAAAATCGGAAATACAAATTGAAGAAATTAAAAATAAGAATTAAAACACAAGAAATAGAAAAAAGAAAAACTAAAAATCAGAAATAAATCATAAGTAACACGAAATAAAAAAATGGAACAAAATTAACACAATTAACTTAACAAAAAACAAATGAAAGGAATACAAAATAGTCAAACTAAAAATTTGAATTAATAAATAAAAAAATAAACCAAAACAAATACAAAATAAAAAATTAAAAATAAGAAATATAAAGTGTAAAACAAAAATGTGAAGCAATATTAAAATGAAAATAGAAAAACCACAAAATAAATACCAATAAAAAAAGATGCAAATAAAGTCCCGAACGTTCAAATGAACGAAATTTTTATCCTCCTATTTTTTATAATTCAGATTTGTCCTAAAATATTATTTTACGTAACAATTATTAACTCTGCTATTATTATTGTTTAAAAACAATTGTCCATTTTCATTACAAAAGTAAAAAAAACAAAGAGAAAACAAAAAGAAAAATTAACTCTGCTATTATTATTGTTTAAAAACAATTGTCCATTTTCATTACAAAAGTATATTTTTAAAAAAAGAAAACAAAAAGAAAACAAAAAGAAAACAAAAAGAAAACAAAAAGAAAATAAAGAGAAAACAAAAAGAAAACAAAAAGAAAACAAAGAGAAAACAAAAAAGAAAACAAAGAGAAAACAAAAAAGAAAACAGTTCGTCCAAATGAACGTTCCGAACTTTATCAACATTAAAAAAAGAAATAAACAATATAAAAAATTGAAATGTAAATAAAAGAACAATGAAAGAATAGCGTATAAACACGATACAGGCAAATAAATAAAAATTTAAGAAGTGAATTTAGCGATAAATAAAAATTTAATTACCGAATGTTTCTTGGAGAAAAGTTCCTTTAGAATGTCGTTACATGATTTCAAAGGTTCCGAAAGTTTGTCCTTTGTTTTTCCACCAGTATGTTGCGGCTGTAAAGACAATCAAACTTTATTATCCTATTGATAACAATTGGAAATCATAGAAACAAAAGATCAAAAAATATCTCTATAGCTAATTTCTATAAAAATAATTGAAAATTCTTATTTTCAATTGTGGTCTTATTTTTAATTGCAATCGAAGAGAGATTTTCGTGAAAATAAAGCCCTAGGACGTGACAAATGAAAGTGAAAATGATAAAAATGCTTAAGTACCTGTTGTGCCATAGCAGCCATCATTGGCATACCAGCCTGATGGTACTGCACCAGGCCATCGTCAGCTTGCCTCGTTGGCTGAAACAGCCCCATCATCAACCCTCTGTTAGTACGTTAATGTAATGACATGATTACGCATGCAAACACAAAGATCTGAAGATACAACTTTTTTTTTCAATTTAATTTTTAACGTCCTCCATCATCTTTTTTATTATTGTAACTAAATGATCAAAGAGAAGCATAAAACTCGTGTTCCACTTGAAATTTTTCTTCTTAACTAAAGAAGACAAAAAACCAATCGTATAAAGCAAAATCATGATTTTCGCGTCGTAAAATGTCTAAATATTTTTAGACATATTTATTTGAAAAAAAAACCATATTTATTTACGACGCTGAAGTCCACAACGTTTTTTTTCGTTTACGAAAAGTAAAAAAGCAAATTTTGTTGTAAATTTTGTAAATATCTTTATATAGATTTTATCTTGCTTTAATTTTTTACAAAATTTATAAATAAATAGTGGAATAATGATTCAGCATGCAAAAAATTTGCGTTTTAATTTTTCATAAACGAAAAAAAACGTTGCGAACTTCACTATCATATTTATTTTCATGTTACATTAGAAACATTACATTTCGTGTTAGATGTTCAGCTTTTACGTTTTCATCTGCATTTTTGCATCGAATTGGGTAAAATAGATCGATTTGCAAACTAATTATTTGTCTCTTTGAAATTAAATTATTTCCGTGTTTTTTACATTTTCATCTGTATTTTTACATCAAGTGATCGCGTACAAATTTTAATAGATCGACCTTCAAATTAATTATTTCTTTCATGTTTTAAACAAAATTATGTACGTGTTTTTCACATTTTTATATGTATTTTTACATTTTCATGTGTGTTTTTACATTTCCATGTGTATTTTTACATTTTCATGCCTATTTTTACATTTTCATGTGTATTTTTACATTAATTGATTGCATACAAATGTTAATAGGTCGATTTGTAAACTATTTATTAAAAAAAAAAATCGACTGAAAAGTCGATTCGCGAAAAGTCAATTGATAAAAGCGAATCGACTTTTTTAATTGGAATTTTATTTTATTTAATGCATTTTATTTGCGAAAACAAAATTCTATAAATTTCAAATAAAATTTTATTTGCGAAAACAAATAAAATTCAGTTAACACAATTTTTGTAATTGATCAAACGATTTGGCGATTGATTTAACTAGATGTTAATCTGATAAAGAAATTTCAGATTACGAAGCCAGAAATGGTTAAGTTAAGTAAATGGTTAATTAAGTTTGCGCGTATTAGACAATTGTTTAATAAACGAAAGACACTAAAGTGACTTAATTACAATAATTAATTACAGTAATTTTCTCAAGACTAGAGAAAATAGAAAAAAGCTATTTTCTATATCTTTATATTCTATCTGTTTATAATTGATCAAGTTTTCCATTCATCAAAAACTGGATGTTTCCACAATTCTGACCGGTGTTTCCTGTTTTAAACTTGTTAGAGTATATTTTGTTTTAAACTTGTTAGATTATATTTTGTTTTAAATTTATTAAATTATATTTAGTATTAAATTTATTAGATTATATTTAGTTTTAAATTTATTAGATTATACTTTGTTTTGAATTTGTTAGATTCTACTTTTTTTTAAACTTGTTAGATTCTACTTTATTTTAAACTTGTCAGATTTTACTTCGTTTTAAACTTATCAGATTTTAATTTATTTTAAACTTGTTAGATTAAACCTAGATATGCATCAAATTTGTACTGATAGTGATTAATTCACTGATTTCAACTAAATTATTATGTTCAATTGAGTCAACAAATTACGATCTACGTCTATTCACGTAAAAAAAGCGGAATAGCGCAACAATTCTCTATAATAGCTGTAGCTTTCTAAAAACAGTTAAATCTATTTCAGGGATCACACTCGTTTTCTCTTTCAATTTTAGGTGCAAAAAGGGATTTTTAATTTTGAAAAAGAGGATTTTCTTCCAAAAAAGGAGATTTTAGAAAGAATAAAAAATAGGCTAACATTGTAATATTTAAAAACTTAAAGAAGGTTAGTTAATTTCTTGCTATTAATTTAAAAATACATAATTGGTTTCCTTTCATTCAATGAGTTTTCCATGATCTCCATGAGAAAAATAGAAAGATTTACATGATATTTTGTGTCTGTGTGTTTGCATATGTTAAAAAAATGAATTTTTCATTATTTTGTAAGATTTTGAATTTCTTTTGGAAAAATGAAAATTTTTTAATTAATGATCTTGAGAGAAAAATCTTCTATTGAATTTAAATCACTCAAGGCCATTATTTTTAATGTTAAAACCAGTTGAAATATTTTGAATTAATTTCAAATATTTTAAAGTATTTTGAAGAACTCGGAAGTATTTTAAATGCTTTTAAAACATTTTGAAAAACTATAGCATTTTAAAGTCTTCTTATACTTTAATAATATAATACTAAATATAATTTAAACTAAATACTTAAAATACTAATATTTTTAAATACTTTGAAATATTTTGAAGTCGTTTATAGTAATAAAAAGTATTTTGAAGTATTTTAAAGTAAATTAAAGATATTTAAATATTATGAAGTGTTGTTTAATGTTTTTAAATCTTTTTAAATATTTTGAAGTATTGGGGAGTATTTGAAAATATTTTAAAGCATTTTTAAATATTTTAAGTATTTTGAAAAAATCTGAAGTATTTTAAAGTAGTTTTAAGTACTTTTGAATACTTTAAGGCAATTTTAAGCATTTCAAAGTAGTTTGAAGTATTTTAAAGTAGTTTTAAGTATTTTAAAGTAGCTTTAAGTATTTTAAAGTAGTTTTAAGTATTTTAAAGTAGTTTTAAGTATTCTAAAGTAGTTTTAAGTAGTTTGGGAAGCTTTAAAGACATTTTAATCAATTTTAAGTATTTTGAAATATTTTGAAGTAGTCTGAAGTATTTTCAATTAGTTTTAAATATTTTAAAATATTTTAAAGATTTTTAAGTATTCTTAGATATTTTGAAGTATTTTAAAATAATCTGAATTATTGGGAAGTATTTGGAAATATTTTAAAGTAGTCGGAAGTATTTTAAATTAGTTTTAAGAATTTTGAAATATCTTATCAAGATTTCAAGTGTTTTTAAATGTATTGAAGTATTTTAAAAAATCTTGAAACATTAGGAAATATTTTTTTTAGTAAATTTAAGTATTTTGAAGTAATCTGAACTATTTTGAAAGATTTTAAAGACTTTAAAGTCTTTAACTTTTTGATATTTTGAAGTATTTTAAAATATTTTGAATTATTGGGAAGTATTTGGAAATAATTTAAAGTAATTTTAAGTATTTTAAAATATTTTGAAGTATTATGAAGTATTTGGAAATATTTGAAAGAAATTTTAAATATTTATAAATATTTTGAAGTATTTTAAAGTATTTGGAAATATTTTAAAGTAATTTTAAATATTTATAAATATCTTGAAGTGTTTTATAGTACTTAAAATAAGTACTTACTTATTTTCTAAATAACTTTAAAATATTTTAAAATCTTTTATACCTTATTTAATACTTAAAATACTAATATTTTCAAAAAATTGGAACTATTTTGAAGTATCTTTAAATATTTTGAAGTATTTTAAAGTAATATAAATCTTTTTGCAGTATTTTAAAGTAATTTTAAGTATATTTACATGTTTTTAAATATTTATAAGTATTTCGAAGTATTTTTAAATCTTTTTAATTGTTTTCAAATATTTAGAAGTATATTGGGAAGTATTCAAAAATATTTTAAAGTAATTCAAATTATTTTTAAATGTTTTAAAGTATTTTAAAGTATTGTGAAGTATTTTAAAGTATTTTTAATTATCTTGAAGTAGTTTTAAATATTTGAAGTATTTTTAAGTAGTCTGAAGTATTATTATTGAAAAATTATAAAAAAAACTTACTGAAAATTAGGGGAAAAGGGGGAAAAAATACTTGATTTAGGTGTTTTCGGAAATTTTCTTTAAAAAAAGGGGAGAAAGGGGACGAACTGTGATCCCTGCTATTTCAGTGAAACATTGTCGCTCTTCCAAACAAAATTTTCTAGTGCCTGACAAAAACACGACACACAAATACAATTTGTTTCTTCAATTATAATCGACCAGAAAACAAATAGATCAACACAAAAAAAAAAGAAAACAATAGATCGATAAAAAAAAGAAAAAAAAAACAGATGGACCCAAAAAAGGATAAAAAATAGATAAAGAAATGTACCTTCTTGATTTGTCGTCCGGACTCCCGTCTCGTTGGAATCTTGGCATTCTTGGGTTCAAGGGGATTGTAAATGGGATCGAAGGAATTGGCGGTGGGTGTGGTGGTGTCAGCTTTTCTTTTAACTCCTTTCTTGACTTTGGCAGGCTGCGAGGGTGGCATGACGGGGGGTGCTGTGGGAACTTGCGTGGCTGGGGGTGGAGCGGGTGCCGCCTGTGGGTCCATCGCAGGTTGCGCGTGATATCCGGTGGTTGGTGGGATAACTTGTTGCGGTAAAGAGTTATGAGTTGCCATCGATGTGACAGTTAAACTCGAGGGAGGAGCGATGGTGGTGGTGTTGGTGCTTCCAGGCACTGAGACGGGCGCCTGGGTGCCAAGTGGTGGCATTGGCATCACACCTGTTGTTCCAGCGGTTGTTGACGTCGGTGCCATGTTGTTTGGAACGCTCGATGTTACAGCAGCTGTTCCAGAAGGTCGCCCGCGACCTGGACCACCGGTAGCTGCTGGTACAGCGCCAGCCGGTGGCGCACCCGCTACTCTACCAGGCTTCTTGCCCTTCGGTCCTTTTAGAACAGGCGGATCCAACTCCACTTCATCTTTTGGCATATGCGACACCTGCAAAATCATTTTATTTTTAATTTTTACACAATATTTTCAGTTCTGAAATAATATTTTCAATTTTAAAGCGATAGTTACGATTTTTAATCAATATTTTCAATTTTCACTCAATATTTTCCATTCTGAAATAATATTTATTCATTTTGACCGAGTATTTTCAATTTTAAAACGATAAATTCAATTTTTACTTGATATTTTCAATTATAAAACAATATTTTTAAGTTTGACCCAATATTTTCAATTCTGAAACAATATATTCCATTGTTACTCAATATTTTTCATTCTAAGACAATATTATTCAGTTTAAACTAATATTTTCAATTCTGAAACAATATTTTCAATTCTAAAACAATACTTTTAATTCTGAAACAATATTTTTAATTTATATCCACTGTATTCAATTCTGTAACAATATATTCAATTTTTAATCAATATAAACAATTCTGTAACAACTGTTACTCAATATTTTCAATTCTGAAACAATATTTTCAATTTTTAAATAATACTTTCAATTTTTATTCAATATTTTCAATTCTAAAACAATATTTTAATTTTTACTCATTATTTTCAATTCTAAAACAATATTTTTATTTTTTACTCATTATTTTCAATTCTGAAACACTATTTTCAATTCTAAATCAATATTTTCAATTCTAAAACAATATCTTTATTTTTTACTCATTATTTTCAATTCTGAAACAATATTTTTAATTTTGAAATAATACTTTAATTTTTTTACTCTTTATTTTCAATTCTGAAACAATATTTTTATTTTTTACTCATTATTTTTAATTCTGAAACAATATTTTCATATTTTAATTCTGTAACAATATTCATCATTTACAGTTTTAAACCAATGTTTTGAATTTTAAATAGTGATTTAAATCTTGTCAGATGTAGTTTAATTCCATCAGCTATTTATTACCTAAATTATTTATTTTAATTTAACCAAAAGAATAAAAAAGGATGTCGGGATTTTAATAAAATGTTACCCAATGCAAAAAATGTAAAAAGTATTATTTAAAAGATTTCCTATATTCAATAAATGGTATTTGTATGGATTTTTTAAAGTAAAGAAAACAGATGACCCGATTTTGAATTGTGTACATACTTTTGTCAAGATGGATGAAAAGATTAATTATTTTCTAAAATTTGGCGACGAAAAATATTAGAGAAAATGAATTAGCACGCAAAATAACTAATTTGCATCTATTTTGAAACTTGTAATAATTGAAAGTTCAACTGCAATTTAAATTGAGAAAATTTATAATAAAAACAAAACAAAAATCTTTACGTAAATACAGATTAGGTAATGAATTGAAGTTTTGATTAATTTATTTTCGGACAAATTAAAATTAATATTTTAATAAAATATTAATTTAAAAAAAAATTAATTTTAAAAAAAATTAACAACTTAAACTGAAAATTTAGTTTTTTAATATTTATGAATTTGTTAATTTTGAAATTAAAATTATTAGAAAAAAGTAAGAGTGACAAAGGTAACAAAATATGTGACGAAATAATACACTATAAAAGAACTTAATAAAATAGAGAAGAAATTAATAAACAAGAGAAGAAATTAATAAAATGGAGCAGAAATTAATAAAGCAGAAAAGAAGCTAATAAAATAGAAAACAAAATAATAAAATAAAAGACAAAGTAATGAAATAAAAGATAAAATAATAAAATAAAAAATAAAGTAGTAAAATAAAAGATAAAGCAATAATATAAAAAATAAAGTAATAAAATAAAAGACAAAGTAATAAAATTAAAGACAAATCAATAAACAAGATAAATTATTAAACAAGAGAAGAAATTAATAAAATAGAGCAGAAATTAATAAAACAGAAAATAAACTCATTACTATAATAACTATAATTTATTAAAATTAACAGAAAATAAAGAAGAAATTAACAAACAAGGAATAATAAAATAGAGAAAAAAATTAACAAAACAGAAAAGAAACTAAATAAATAGAGAAAATAATAAACTACAAGACAAAGTAATAAAACCGAAAACAAATTGTTCAAATTTATAACAAAACTTGAAGTAAGTTGAAAAACTGAAGCACGATGTTTTTAAAATTTGTCTTCAACACAAAATTTGCATTTAAAATATAATGAATAAAGAAATTACCTTTGTGAGGAACAATTTTTCGAGAGCTTGCGCCATGACCACCACATCTTCGCCTGGTTTGTTGTAAACGTAGCAGTTGGTAAACATTGTATTGAAGTCTTGAATACATTCTTTGGCGCTCCAGTAATACATATTCTCCAAACGTTTTTTGATTGTACCCAAATCCATGGGTTGTTTGATAATTTTGTGATAATCCTGACAAGAATAAATTCATTTAAATCAATCTCAAAAAATGGTAGATCAATAAAAAAAGTGTTTTAATCAAAATATTAACACCAGGTTGAAGTCTACGTTTTATCAACGAACATGTTTTAATTTTTTAAAATGATCTATTAAAATTATATTCTTTTGACATTATATATAAATTATTATATTATATATTATATTTATTATTATTGTATTATTATTATTATTGTATTATTATTATTATTATTATTATTATCATTTATTATTATTATATTTTAAAAAACTATAAAACTCATTTTGAGTGTACATAGAGTTATAAAATGTCAAAGGAATATAATTTTGGTAATTATTTATCACCAAATTTATTTATCATTTTTAAAGAAAATGTTTTCATTCATAAAACGTTGTGGACTTCAACCAGGTAATATTAACAAAGATTGAAATCAATTAAAATAGAACAATTCAGGTAATATTGTAAGTCTTTAATCAAAGATTGAAACTAATTAAAACAGAGCAATTTAAACAGTTTGCAGTTTTAATTTGAACAACTTACAGTCAATCAACTATTGAAATTAATTCAAACAGAACAATTTAAACAATTTACAGTTTTAATTTAAACAATTTACAGTTTTAATTTAAACAATTTACAGTTTTAATTTAAACAATTTACAGTTTTAATTTAAACAACTTACAGTCAATCAAGTATTAAAATTAATTCAAATAGAACGATTTATAGTTTCAATTTAACCAATTTACAGTTTTTATTTAAACAATTTACAGTTTTAACTTAAACAACTTACAGTCAATTAAGTATTGAAATTAATTCAATTAGAACAATTTAAGTAATATTCTAAGTTTTTAATCGAAGATTGAAATTAATTAAAATAAAACAATTTGAATATTACTATTATTTAATTTAATTTTAATTTAATTTATTCAAGTACACGGGCAAAACCCCTTTGATACAGAAAGAAATGAAAATTATAATTAAGTGGTGATAATGTTGTTAAAAGAAATTAAAAAATAAAAGTTAAAATTGTTGTTAAAATTAAATCATTAAAATTTATGTACAAAAACTCTCGTGCATATTTGACAGAAAAATAAATATAATATTTATTGAATTTGTTAATAATAATAAAATAATATAGAACAATTTCAACAATATTGCAGTAAAATATTCAATCAATATTCCATAAATATTCTGTCAATATTCAATAAATATTCCATGAACATTCTATCAATATTCAATAAATATTCCATAAACATTCTATCAATATTCAATCAATATTCCATAAATATTACACAAACATTCTATCAATATTCCATAAATATTCCAACAATATTCCATCAATATTCCCCAAATATTCAATGAAAAATTGATTAAAACAGAACAATTTAAACAATATTGTAAGTACGAATCGAGTTAATCTTTAAGGCTACTTCTTTGTCGAATTAATACTTTAATTTGCAATTTGAATAAAAAAATACTTTCTTTGATTTCAATACCTCAAATGTAGATTCAAGAAATAAGAAAAGGTAACAAAACCGTATGAAACCTACTGGTAAATTGAGCTTTTTCGCGTCGACTGGCTGCTGAAACGGCCAAGCGAATTGATGCTTCCATACTGCTTTGAAAACTCCTTTCTGGAGATAATGGATCTGATTGGTATTGCGACCCGGTCTATTCGGAGGTGCTACAACCGGCGGTTGAACAATTCCGTTCACTGGCTCCACAGGCGGCTCGTCTCTTGGAGGTGGTTCTCGAGGGGGAGCAGCCGACGTAGCCGACGCCTTACCAGGTGCACTTGTCTATATCAATGTTGGTTATTAATCAAAATTCCAAAACAAATCAAAATCAATCTAATTTGCTATAAATCAAACAATAGTATTCAAAATTCCAACCAAGATTCTATTTTCTGAAAAGAAAAGTAGGCTACCATTTACATTGAAACATTGCTCATGCCACTAATCATAGAAATTTATTAATTTTATTAGCAAATTTAAAGGATTAAATTCCATTTCTTGAAAAAAGCGGATTCTCCCTAGTGGTAAATTTACTTTGACTAATAAAACATGCGTCTAATTGAGAATTTTTCTATTTTTTTTTTGTAGAAATACTTTTAAGTTGGAAATGTTTAAAGAAAATTTATATTAGTTGAGTTAATTCTAGCTATCAAGGTTTTTTTAAACTATCAATTTAAAAAAACTAAGAAGTTACTTTTTTTTGCTATGAAGTTATTATTATATATTGTAACGTTATTTTTTGCTATAAAGTTACTTTTTGTTGTAACGTTATTTTTGGCTATAAAGTTATTTTTTGTTGTAAAGTTATTTTTTGGTATAAAGTTACTTTTTGTTGTAACGTTATTTTTTGCTATAAAGTTATTCTTTGTTGTAAAGTTATTTTTTGTTGTAGTTATTTTTGCTATAAAGTTATTCTCTTTAACGTCATTTTTTGCTATAAAGTTATTTATTTTAGCTATCTTTAACTCTATTATTTCCGACTCTAGAGTAAATTGCAAGTCTGAACTCGACTTTGAGAAAATGTAAAAGACAGTTTCGAAATAAAAATAAATTAAACGTGTTTTAAAATAATTATATGGGGTTTAATGGTTGTTTGGAGCATGCAAATCAAGGAAAAGAATTTTTTTCATGCAATGAGCGAATCAGGCTGCTAATATTTTCAATTCTAAATTGCTACCCAAATGAAAAGTCCCGTTTTTACGTTTATCAAAGAATAAAAAATAGTTCAGATAAACAATCAAGCCAAAGAAGAATGTTTTTTAAAAATTTCTATTTCACTCATTTACCAAGGATTTATCAATTTTCTTTATTTTCTTTCTGTAATTTGTCATTTTTACTTTCTTTATTGCTATTTACTTTTTCTATTGCTATTTACTTTCTTTATTACTATTTACTTTCTTCATTGCTATTTTATTTATTTATTTTACATTCTTTATTGCTATTTTATTCATTTTATTGACATTCTTTATTGCTATTTTCTTTATTTATTTTATTTACATTTTTTATTGCTATTTTATTTATATTCTTTATTGCTATTTTATTTATTTATTCATTTATTTTATTTACATTCTTTATTGATATTTTATTTATTTATTTTATTTACATTCTTTATTGCTATTTATTTTTTTATTTTTTAGTTTCTTGCGTTTATTTCTGTCTACGCTTAATTTCTATTTCTTTTCACTTTTCTATGTTGTTTTTAATCTGCAATGACATTTATTTTTAAATTTTCATTCCCATATATTTACTTTCTTCATAATTTAATCTTTTACATACTCGCTAGATTTTTTATATTGTTTTTGCTTCCTCAAGACGAAGCTTTGTTTCTATATTATTTTTTGTTTATTTTGTTTCTTACTTTTTTTATTATTTTGTCTGTTACTTTTTTTATTTTGTCTGTTTCTTTTTTATTATTTTGTCCGTTACATACTTTTTTTTATTTTGTCTGTTACTTTTTTATTTTGTCTGTTTCTTTTTTATTTTGTCTGTTACTTTTTTATTTTGTCTGCTTTTTTTTTATTATTTTGTCTGTTTCTTTTTTATTTTGTCTGTTTATTTTATTATTTTGTCTGTTTCTTTTTTAATCATTTTGTCTATTACTTTTTTTTAAAATTATTTTGTCTGTTACTTTTTCTATTATCTTGTTTGTTACTTTTCTATTTAATTATTTAGTTACTTTTAAATTTTAATTTGTGTCCTTACTTTCTTTATCATTATATATTATACCAGATTAATTAGCTGTACTACTGCGCTTAATTGTAAATGAACTAATTTCTCAATTGGCAATATTTGCAAAAATCTTTTTTCCCCCTTTTTACCACTCTGAACTATTTTTTCTCTCTCTTTTTATAAAGAAGGCTACGCAGGCTCCAGGTAAACAAAACTGAAAGCTACAATTACAGACTAGGCTCCTGGTTTTAAAAGTAGAATTATCTCACAGATAAATGCTAGATCACTTTTCAGAAAATCTCACCTTCGGTATATTACACAGCCTTTCTCGCTCCTCCACATCTAACTGTAATTCATACATACTGTTCAGTCAAACTGAGTAAAAATGCTTCAATAAAAAAATCTAGAGTCAAAATTTAACAACACTGTGCGTGAATTTTCAAAAGTTAATTTCAAGAAAAATTACAAAAGTTTGTGAAAGAGTGATAAAATACTAATAAACACGCAAAAACAAAATTCACAAAATTTACTTAGTAAACTCTAATTTCAATATTACTTGATATTCTTGATATTAATATTTTTTATATTACTTAATATTTTTGTTATTAATATTTTTTATATTACCTAATATTTTTGATATTGATATTTTATATATAACTTAATGTTTTTGATATTAATATTTTTTATATTAACATTTTTTATATTAACATTTTTTATATTACTCAATATTTTTGATACTAATATTTCTTGAATTACTCAATATTTTTTATATTAATATTTTTTATATACCTTAATATTTTTGATATTATAGAGGTAAGAAAGGAGATAAAATTCTATTCCATTTTTGATATAATTTAATACTCTTCATATAACCAAATATTTTTCAAATCTAAATTTATTACAATTAAAAGAAAAAATTAATAAAGTCTGTGTGTATAAAAATAACTTTACTTCCTTATAGGTAAAATATTAGTGACCCTCAAGTTACGAAATTACCTTGCAATGCAAATCAACTCTATTTCAAAAATTTAAATTTATAATTAATTACAATTCAACACAATAAAAACCATAATTCAAATCCTATATCCTAAAAACACTTAAATTTAAAACTGATCAACTTGATCAAATCCTAACAAAGAACTAATAAAATTCAAGTTTATATTTGCTAAATTTGATAAAAGAATTCTCATCATGATAAATAACAAAATAATAATAAAAAAGACAGATCGCAAGTTTAAGTATCCATCGATTACAATTGTTAATAAAAATACAAAATTATACACTTCAAAAACGGTTTATTCTAGTTTCGAATCAAAGAAAAGACGTGTTTTAAATAGTTAGTAGTGGAAGTAAATTAGTAGATCATTAGTAAAGCCGCATTCGGTAAAATTCAATCAATCTTCGATACTCACAGAATTATTTTGCGAGATCGTGTCCACCTGCTGCATCTTGGTTTCTTTTCTGCAACATAAACAAATACAAATCAGAAAAAAATTACCTAATTTTTTATTCAATCTTTTAGTAATATTTTTTTAAATCTAATCTTTTAATCTAATCTAAAAATATTGTATTAGCCTATTGTTTAAACATTTCTTATAACCATGTTTCTTTTAACAATAGAATCTCGATGTTTCAAAGTTCAAAAGAAGAGATTGAAATTTGAGTTAGAATATCAAAAAAATTGAAGAAGAAAAAACTAAACAAAGAGTGCAATTATTTTCTCTAATTTATAGAGATTATCCGACATATCGAGATTCCATTGTTACTGGATTTTTTAAATATTTGGGCATTTTTGTGGATTTTGTTCTAGGTTTTAATTATTTTTTTATCGCAGGAGTCTCTCTTTTTAATTCTTCGACTCATTTTTAATTACCATTCGATTATTTTTACACAATGATTATTTTTCTTACAACCATTGGCTTATTTTTCAACAATTGGCTCATTTTTCAATATTTTTGACTCATTTTTCAACATTGGCTCATTTTTCAACATTATTGGCTCACTTTTCAACATTTCTTCATTTTTCAACAACTGTTGGTTTTTTTCAACAACGGTTTATTTTTTAGGTATCATTGGATTGTTTTTTAACTAGTGAATTATTTTTCAAACGCTGAATTCTTGTTTCAACTAATGGATTTTTTTCTTAACAATTAATGATTTCTTTCTCAACCATTGGATTCTTTTTTTAATTATTCAATTTTGTTTTCTTAATCACAGTTCCAGAACTTATTTACCGACTTTATAAAACGATAATAAAAAATACAATCTTTGGCAGTTGTATAAAAATAATTTCAAGATCTACAAATAGCAAGAATTTGTTTTTTATATTTCGTAAACGAACAAAAAACGTTGCGGACGTTCTTTTCAAATTTTTACTCGAGTGACAAAAAAAGTGTACTAATCCGGATTGAAAGACAATTTTTCACTAATTGCAATAGTGAAAAAATTATAATGGATACAAAATTACAATAGTGACAAAATTCCAAAGGATACAAAATTACAATAATGACAAAATTCCACGTCGCTGAAGTTTGCAACGTTTTTTTTCGTTTACGAAATATAAAGAAACAAATTTTTATTATCTTCAAATTTTTAAAATATTTATTTACAATTTATAAGTACGGAAAAAATTGGTAAATGAACAAAAATTTGCTTTCAGTTTTTAGTAAACGAAAAGAAACGTTGCAAACTTCAATATCATAAAAAATTCCAACGGATACAAAATTACAATAGTGACAAAATAAATGATACTCAAGTTTGCAACTTTTCTTTTCTTTTACGAAAAAAGAAGCAAATTTTAGCTATTTTTGATTTTTTAAATCTTTATTTTAACTTCCAAATATTCTATGTTGAATCTTATGAAGTTAATAAATAAATACTTAAACTATGAACAAACAAAAATTTACTTTTTTGTAAAAAAAAAAATCGCACATTTTTAATACCCTCTCATTATTGAGGAGAATGTAAAAAAAGCGTTTCAAACTTCAGTAAAAAATCAAAAACAAATCTCCAGTATCAAAATTACGATACAAAATTACAGTAAATATACATTAGTGGTTACTTTTAAAGTCTATTAATAAAAATCTGGGGATTAATTATAATTACAAATTATTTTAAACCATTCTTCCAATTTGATTTCCCATCAACCAAATTGTTAATTAAATAGTCAATCTTGGACTCTTTTCTACATCCAGAGAAAATGTATTCTTGTCTCAGAGCCTAATAACTTTTTGTTTCAAATAAATGTTATTTGGTTTCAATAAACATTTCATTTACATCCAATAGAATGTTATTTGTGCCAAATAAATTATTTATTTGCAACAAATGAATAAGTTATTAGGCTCTGAGACTAATGTATCGTTATTTGATTCAAATAAATTACATTTAATTCAAATAAATTATATTAAATTCAAATAAATTTGACTCAAATAAATTATATTTAATTCAAATAAATTAAATTTTACTCAAATACACCTGGTTGAAGTTCACAACGTTATATCAATGAAAACATTTTTTTAAGAACTAATTATCACCAAAATTATATTCCTTGGACATTTTATATCACCATGTATACTCAAAATGAGTTTTATAGGTTTTTAAAATATATATAATGTCCAAGGAATATAATTTTAATAGACAATTTTAAAAAATCAAAAAATTTTGATTATTGATAAAAACGTTGTTGATAAAACGTTGTTTTATCAACGTTTTATCAACCTGGTTCAAACCTTCAGCCTGATTCAAATCCATTACATTGGACTGAAGTAAATTATATTTAATTCAAATAAATTACATTGGACTTAAATAAATTATATTTAATCCAAATAAACTACATTGGACTAAAATAAATTATATTTGACACAAATACATTATATTTGACTCAAATAAAATATATTTAATTCAAATAAATTACATTGGACTCAAATAATTCATATTTAATTCAAATAAATTACGTTGAACTCAAATAAATTATACTTGACCTAAATAGTCATTATATTTGACTCAAATAAATTACATTGTACTCAAATGTATTATATTTGACTGAAATAAATTACATTGGACTCAAATAAATTATATTTAATTCAAATAAATTACAATGGACACAAATAAACTATATTTAACTCAAATAAATTATATTTAATTCAAATAAATTACATTGGACTCAAATAATTTATATTTAATTCAAATAAATTACGTTGAACTCAAATAAATTATACTTGAGCTAAATAGTCATTATATTTGACTCAAATAAATTACATTGAACTCAAATAAATTATACTTGACTCAAATAAATTATATTTAATTCAAATAAATTACAATGGACACAAATAATTTATATTTAATTCAAATAAATTACATTGAACTCAAATAAATTATACTTGACTCAAATACATTATATTTGACCCAAATAAATTACATTGGACTCAAATAAATTATATTTGACACAAATACATTACATTGGACTCAAATAAATTATACTTTACTCAAATAGTCATTATATTGGACTCAAATAAATTACATTGGACTCAAATAAATTATATTTGACACAAATACATTACATTGGACTCAAATAAATTATATTTAATTCAAATAAATTACATTCAACTCAAATAAATTATACTTGACTCAAATAGTAATTATATTTAACTCAAATCAATTGCATTGGACTCAGAGAAATTATATTTGCCTCAAATAAATTACATTGGACTCAAATAAATTACATTTAATTCAAATAAATTACAATGGACTCAAATAAATTACATTTGACTCAAATAAATTACATTTAATTCAAATAAAAAATATCTCTGAACGTAGAAAATAATTTGAACAAAAAGCTGCTCATTGCCAGAGATTCTTTTAGAACTGAGGGTAAATCATGAAGGGGTTTGTTTTGATGAGTGGACTTTGATAATAATTAATGGATTGGTAGAGATTGGAGTGTATGACCTAATCCGCGAGCTTCACCTACCTTTCCGACATGTATGGTACATAAATGCTTTGTAGCAGGTAACTGCTTTACTTCGATGATTGATGCTACGAAGCTTCATCAACAATTGAGTTGGCAAGGATATACTTTGAATTGAGCATTGCAGCTCTCTAATTGCTTGCCAAGACGATTGGGTTGTGACCAGGGAGATCGATGCTGAGGAGGCATAACACTACTCAAGCCTACCAAATGGTAGTTGCTCGAATGTCAGCCCTGCGTTCTCTTGTAATTCGCCGTGCCTCCAACCAAGTCTCGCGACACTAGCAACATCTGAATAACAAAACATCATCTCATTTTTTTTAAACTTCAAACATCAATCATCCAATTAATACGAAAACCAAACAGTTAATCACACTTTAATCACTACTTTCTTTCTACGATCTTGAAATCCACACACAATTTTTCTCTCGAGATGTTTTTTATTTTTTTATCAGGAAATATATTTTTTTGGCGCTTTTAAAAGTCATTGACGCTTCGTGTACAAATTATTTACCATCAAATTGAATATGAACGACAAAAATGGAATATTGAGTTGAAATAAATATTAACAATTTGAAACAAATTACGACAAATATTAACAAGTTGAAACAAATTTTAATATTATTTGTAAATATGTAAATTTTAATATTAACAAATTGAAACATGACGCTAAAGTTTGCAAAGTTTTTTACGTTTAGGAAAATGAAACAAAATTTTGCTATTTTTAAATATTTATTTACAACTTCCAGCGATTTTAGTTTGCATTATCTTTTTATGAAGTTATTAAATAGATATTGGAGCAATGATTAAGCGAAGAAAAATTTGCTTCTTTTTTGTAAATGAAAAAAAATGTTGCAAACTTCAGTATCATATTCAAAAAAATATTAACGTTAAAAGATACTAACAAGTTAAAAAAATATTGACAAGTTAAAAGAATATTAATAAATTAAAAAAAATATTGACAAGTAAAAAAATATTAATAAGTTAAAAAGAATATTAACAAATTAAAAAAATATTGACAAGTTAAAAATATATTGACAAGTTAAAAAATATTAATATAAGTTAAAAAGAATATTAACAAGATAAAAAAATATTGACTTCGACAAGAAAAAAATTAATTTAAAACAAACGTTAAATAAAATACAAATACCTCAAAATAAAATATTTACATTGAAATTAAAAAGTGACCAAAATTTTAGTAAACTTTCAATAAAATAATTTATTTATTATTTAATAAAATAATTTGTGCCTAATAGTTTTTTCGATAAAATTTTGAATTTTCACGCATTCTTTTTTTTATTTCCTGATAAAAAAAATTTGGTTAAAAAAATTCCAAATGGAATTCAAGATCAGCAGTTGTTGGAGGAATTTAATTTAAACTTAATTAAATGAATTTAATTAATCTTGGACATTAATTTACTTGTTTTCGCTTTAAAATAAAATTCAATATTCCGAGATAATTATTTTATACTTTGAAAACTAGGTTCAATTTTAAGTCAACGAATCTTGAATAATATGGCTGAAAGGCGCCCTTATTGGAAATTTAAATTAAAGCCATCCCAAAACGAATTCGTTTAAAAAGGGCCGATTTTACAATACACAAATAATCGATATTCAAACTTGAAAAAGAATTTACATCATAATGCTTATGAATTTTTAACACTTCAAAGCTGCTTGTAAAAAATAGGGGAACAAAAAAACGGTTTAGAAAAAATATTTCGCTTCAAAAAATGTCTTGAAAATTTGTGAACAAACAAAATGAGCAATTATTCTTTTGTTGACTAAAAATTAAAGAGAGTTTTGTAAATTTTGTCTACAACTTGTTGAATTAATTTAACAATAAATTATTTTAATAGAATTACTTTTATGATAATTATTTGTATGATGATTATTGTTATTACAAGTATTATTAATTTATAGATACATTGTAGGTTTAATAAAATGTTTGAATTTATTTATGAATGTATTATTAATATATCAAAGCCTAAATAAATAAATAAATAAAAAATAAATAAATAAAATCAACATTTAAATAAAAAATAAGTCCATGTATTAAATTTTAACAAAATTGATAAATTATAAATGAAAACAATCTTGAATTAACATTAAAATAAAAGTTGTGTAATTAATAGGGGTTTTTTTTTTAAAAAATGTAATTATTTCTACTAATAGTTAAAAAATCAGTACTTGGATTTTCTGACTTAATAAAAAATGTCAAACAAAAACATTTTGAAGCATTTTATTAAACTTTTTTTAATTTGTTGGTTTACAATCGTTATTATTATTATTATCATCATAATTATATACAAAATATTACTCAATTGACAAATTACTGCTTTATGATTTATTTAATAGCTTAATTAGTACTTAATCAAAAATGCCAAAAGCTTAGGAAGAAGAAAAGTATGTTAAATCCGACAAATAAATATCTGTATTCCGCAGTGCTTTTTCTTTTAAAAAATTCAAATAACCCGCCGAATTTAAAGAGCAGAGACAGCGCTCCAAGCGGATGTAATTGTAACCTTCGATTCCTATGACTCCTTATTTTTTTATTTTTAAATAACTGAAATTCTTGTTAAACATTTATAATCTTTAGAATGAAATAAACTGAGTTATTAAATAAAAACATACTAATCATTCCTGAAGAACTTTTCATTAAGTATTTCTTAATTACACCCAGTAATTCTAAAAAAATTTGATACTTCTCAAGAATTTTTTTTTCAATTAATATCATTAATAATCAAAAAATACTGAAGAATAGTTTGTGCACAGACATATTAATTTTAAACATAAATTAAAATAAATGTAAAGTATGTATACATTGAATTAAGAACGCAAAAATATATTTAATTCCAAATACATAGTTTGCTCATTTAGAAAGCATTAGCAAATTGATAATTACACATTAAAGTGTCATTTTCCTGTCTAGGCAAAATTACAACTCAAATTATAAATTACTTATCGCCCGGGTGAAAATTAATTTACTTAATGACTCAGTATTGAACTTATAAATTGAAATTTCAAGAGAAATGCAAATTACTAAAGATTTGGAAATTTTGGTCATTAAAATCAAGCTGTAAGATAAAATTGAATACAACGTATTTGGAAGGATGTTTCATTTTCCAATTACATTTTAATAACTACTTTCAATACAAAAAGCAATAAGAAATACTTCAAAGGCCAATTTCTTGCATTAAAAAAATCCTTTTCTTGAATCTGCTTCATGAGAAAGTTTTTTAGAAACAAAAAGATGTAAATCCAAGTGATTCTAAAGCTGTATTTTCATCATGTACCAAAATTTCTGAATGAAAAATCAAGATTAACACCTAGAAATAAAGAGAAAGCATAAATCTTTTTTTCGTACATAGTATTATCTCGACCGTCTGTGTCGTGCTACTTTAAAAGCAACCTTTTATCCCCTATCTCTTCGTTTAGATACACGAAAAATGCCGAAACCCCCGATAGCAGAGATAAACACGATAAATACTAGGAAAGCATAGCTAAAACGAAAAAACAACTTGTCACACTAGCAACAGAAAAATCGGTTTTAAGAGAATAGAAATTGGAAACTGGACGAAACACTAGGTGAATAGTAGAGAATGGATGCATGCGTGCCAGCGACAGGTATCAGACCTGGACATCAGAGAGGACACTTGAGAGCAGAATTGTCAATCAATTTGAGCGCAAATTGGAGCAAATGATAAAGAAGTCTGTTTGGAAAGTGGAGAAAGAAAGTAACCAAGTGCAAGAGAATGAAAAGTGCATCGGTGGAGGAGGCAAAATACGACAGAAGTGGCGGAGCAGTAGGAGGTTGGTGAGGGGAAGGATACGTGTAGTGGACCCGCGCCCAACCGATGCTTTCGACGCACAACAAACGCTATGCACGGCGTGTTAAGTACAACATTGACCTCGGAGATGATCTCAAGATGAAAATTCATGCTTTTTTCACGTAAAATGAAGTAATTAATCAAGGAAAATGGGAACACCACCTCGGCCGCTCGATTTGGCGTAGGTTTCATTCAACATGGCGGTTCGGCCGCTCGAGAAAGAAAGCTCTCAAGGGCCCGCTCCGATATCGCTGACTTATACGTCGCTTTGACATCAATCACACACGATTCTTGACACAACTCGAGGTCATTTTGCCCTACAACACCCACGAGGACCTACCTGAGCTCTCGGAGTCCTCTTTTCAGGGAAATTCAGTTGGAAAACACTACCACTACGCCTCGAACACTCGCGCTACGCTTTCTCCCTGCTCGCTAGTTTGGTTGGTTGACTTGGTGTTATGGCCGCTACTGAAAGTGCCCCACCGTGTCGCTCACTTCACTCACTCTCACTCCCTCGCGCGTGAGCGCTGCTTTGCTCCAACTTCTAGCACACGCGATCTAACAACCAACGCCACAGACGCGCACCGACACGCAACGTCCCTGACGAGAAAATCACGATCACAATTGCCACTATTCCAGATATTAAACGTAGTCAATAATACGGACACACGAAGCTGACATTTCATAAAATTCCTACGATCTACAATAGAGTTCAGCAATCATCGCGATCTCTCTACAAACAGCAAGAACGATTGCACCAGCAACAATGGCTACGCATTCTCACGACGTCCAGAATGGTCCTGTTCCGATGTTCCTCCTGACGACCTGCCCAGACTACCGCCACCTGCCCCCCCTAACTTAATCATTCTTCCGGAATACTCCTCTACATCATCCAATGACAACACAGGAATCATCGAAACACCATTGGCTCTAAAATACACGAAATTTCATTTCAAATTACCCGCGAAAAATTGACACTTCTATTTAAATGCCCAGAAAAAAAGTAAACACCAGCTTTGAAAGGATCTTGAAATGATGTAATAAAGGAAATAAAGGAAAACTTGTTTAATCTGTATCTTTATTAAAAATTTATATTTATACTTTTATTATAAAAAAATTAACATTTGATTTTAAATGCGCTCATTTTTACATTTAAGTTGCAACAGTTTTTACAGTTAAAAATTAATTTTTTATATATAAATGTTTATTATACTAGTTATTATAATTATTACTTTTTATAGCTTTTCATTCTTAAAGACTTCATTTTTAAAAAGAAACTTTTTAATTTGATAAACAATTTAAAAGAAATAACGTTGATTTGCAAAAGTAAAAATAATTGTTATTGTTATGATAAATTGATTAACACTGATTTTTTTACTTTAAATAATGGCATGCGTTAAATACATTAACATTAAAAATTAATATTTACATTAAAAATTAATATTTACATTAATGATTGCACAAATTAATTTTCAAACCACTTTTCAGACGTCAATTTAGTATTCTTAAAAAAAAAACTAAAATTGTTCGCAAATTCTTAAACTTTTTGCATTTTCAAAGAATTTCTTCACCCACTTTTCGAAACAAAATTACGTAACTTAAAAATGATGTACTTGTTGTATACTTGAGCATTACAATTAAAAGTACCATAAAATACGTGACATTTATCACGTACAAACTTTGTTTATTTCTAAAACAGTTTTAGTAACAAGTTATTCCACATTTTGTAAAAGAATATCAAAAAACTGTACTAAATAAAAACTATTTGCAATAAATATTTTGTAACCAGATGAAAGACAAATAAGGTACACAAAATAAATATATTCAGTGGGTAAAGAATTCACTATAAGCTCTTTATTTTGAGAAAAATGTTCATTCACAAAAATCCAGAGGTTATCTACAAAAAAATATGTTTTTCATGACGCATATCGAGTCAATTTGACGTGTTTCGTTTCGTAGAATGTAAAAAGGGGTCATTATCAAGCCGGCTACGTTCTTGAAATCGCGTTCTAACCTTCGAGAAAGCACGTGCCATTAACACATTTCAATCAAAATAAAGCACAGGCTTTTTAGAATCACCTGTTTGATAGATCCCAGCAATAACTTTTGGTAAAATAAACAACAAACCAATCTCTACCATTCGACTGTCAAAAACTACTGGAACTCACAGGGTTTGTCAAATTTTTGGTAAACGATATTCAAAACTTGTGTAACAACTTTTTATGAATTAGGTCAAACAAATCAAAAAACAGGGCTTTCAAGGGAAATCGTGCCACTTTCGAAACGTGCGACACGCGGCAGAGTAACGGTACACCTTTATTTACAGAACAAGATCACGCTTTATTATCCAATCCAAAAATTAACGGTTTAATTCCACCGTTTCATTTCCACCCACAATGCATTTTTTTTCAGGGGCACGTGTACGTGTTACTTTCACCCTACAAATTTGTGAGATTTTTTATAGGGAAATGAGAGCTGATTATTTTGAAACAGCAACGCAGGCGACGATTTTACAAATTCAAAAATAGAATTTTTTGGATAACCAAACGTCGCCGCGCGAACGGAGGTCCATTTCCGCAGTTCCAAATTTACCCAGAATGCATTTTTGAGCCAAGCGCAAAATCTATAATGACGCTCTAAAACATACAAACACTGACTCATTCTAATGCTTTCTTGAGCTGTGTCAGTGATTAAATTAATGATTTAGATTATAGGGTACGTGCTACACGTGGTGAAAACTGCGCGTGGCTCCAACTGACGATTTTTCATGACGTGTACGTATCACAATAATCCATTAAAATCAACATGGCGATTGCGGAACAATCGCTTGTCGTGCCTGATATTTTAAAAATCTCACACGATACAGCAACGACTTACTTTGCAGAAACAGACTCTCCGCGGGGGACAGATCTCTTCTCAAAACTTGAAACCATGTGCGAAAGAAAGCGATGCTTCAGCGTGATGCAAGATTCAGTGATCGCGTGAAAATGACAGCCATATTGCCATCCTGTGACTCCCCAATACGTGAGTCAATCAACAAATTGTCAACCAACTTCAATAACAGAACTGCTAATTATTTTATGTAACAAACGTCACGCTTGAAACACAAAAATTCACTGAAAATTTCATTCCAGTACTTTCTTCACAAACTGTGGATATTTTTACATTGCGCACTTGCGTCATTAAAGGCCATGGCAAAATGGCGTCGGTCGGGAAGCCAACAACACGATCAATGAACTTTCGTCACACACTTCTTTTTCACTGGATTTCCGATACGAAACACGACAAATACTACTTTTCAATAAATGGTGAAATCATTTAATCATAAATATACACTGGAAAAACAATTACATTTAGTTTAAACGACGCTGTCATGAGCAATCATTTTTCGGTGGCATCGTGTACTAAACAAGTCAAAATGACGACTGGGGAAAATTTTCCCTGTTATTTGTCATGTGACGAAGTTGCATCACTTCCTGTCAGTTTGGACAAGTTTTATCACGAATCACAATTTTGGAAGTTAAATACTGGAAGTTGATTGGTTCGAGGTCTCTACCAGACTCGGATTTTCATTGGCTGTCAAGAATTCACTTGTCCAAAGATCAACTAATCAAAATCCAGTATATAAACAATGTTCTAGAATTTTCTGTTTTTTAAATTATTTAAATAAATAAAAGATAAACCAATAACCTAACCTGAAACAAGAAATAATTAAAAATTAACAAATTTTCACTAAATAAACTAAAACAATAAAATAATATATGTATAGACAAAAATCGGGACATACTTTGCTAATGTTAAGAAATTCTAAAGTTCTGAAAATTGTGTAATTAAATAAAAGCGTCAAGTTTTATATTTTGTGCATGCAGATCAGATAATTTGTAAACAAATATTCGAAAGTTTTTGAATCAAAGTTGGAAAATTATTAAATACATTCTTTCATCAAATATATTTTCTCATTAAATATTTTGCCATTTCGTATTAAAACTGTAATTTAGAGGTTGGAAATAAATAAACATTGAATAACATTTTATAAAAAAAATAGCGCATAACGGCTTTATTAGAAATTCTTACTTTCTAAATAATAATGGTAATTAAAATTAATTTAAACAATTCCCCAAACTTCTTCAAATCCTGAACATAATTTTGTACAGGTCAAAGCAGCAGACAGCGGATAATTACTTAAAGAAAAGGTGTCCTCCACGTAATCGGTCTTAACCTGTAAAAATTGTTCTTTTTAATAAAAACGACTTTTAATTGCTTATATTCTATATTTCGAAATGCATCAACTTTTTAAGTTTTCAAGAAATTCAAATATAAGAAATAAACATTTATTAATTTGTTTACTAGTTTTCATAAAATCAAGAAAATAAAATGTTATTAAAGTTGTTCAAAAAATGTTTTAAAATTCAAGAACAAAATTAGCAAATTTGCAACAAATTAGCAAATATTTGATATTTTAAAATTTTATAACATACTTGTCCATGTGCCATTGCTCCTACGACAATTGCAATCGGTTCATCAGTAGGAACAAGATCTCGTGGTTTTTTAATTTCTTTCGCACTGAAAGACATGCCGAGTTTTTTACAACCGACTGGAAGATGATTTGTTATTGGATTTTTGATAACTTTCAACAATTTCATTGGACTGTCGGAAGCACGGACACAAAATTTGTGCAGCAGTTGAACTGTAAAAAAGAAATGTTTAAATTATTTACAGGATTTACAGAAAAGTAAAGAATTGTAATATATGAATATTTTTAAATAAATTCCAGAGAGTAAATATAATTAAACATTTTTATGAATTGTAGATTATTTTTCTTACCCATGAGACCAGCAAATCTGCTAAAAGTTCTTGGAATTCTAGTTTGCGGATTTACTTCTATCAAAACATTTTTTTCAGTCCGAATATAAACTTGCAACAAACCAGCTCTATTCAAAGGAGAATCCATCAACATTAATAAACATTGATGTGTGATGTCAGGTCTGCTGTTTCCTGGTAAACGGTTCTCTTTTTTTAAAATAAAAGCATGGTCGTCGCAATTTAATAGCTGGAAATTGTTCCCTACCTGCAAAGAAAACAAAAATTAGAAAAAGCTTCTATAGGTAGATAGTAGATTTTCTATTAAACAAAGACATTTTCTATATTTTTTCATGTAAATATTGTATTAAAAAAATCTATAGAAAGGTCTTAAGGCCACAACCAACCATAAACCATACTCATAATGATCCTTTTTAAGTTTATTACAAAAATGCAGAATAGATGAAATAATAAGCAAATTTATTAAAAACAATTGCAAAAGGACTAGTCTTGAACAAATGCAAAGGACGACTTACTTTGACTGATTCCAATTGAGCACTTTCTAGAATTACAATAAGACGTTTCTCCTGATTCTTTATATGTTTAACTTGTAAATGTTTTGGAACAGGATCAAACTCGTATTCGTCTTTTTCTTCACGATCTTTCCTCTTTTTCCCCATGTTTTTCAATAAATATTTTTGTACAAGAATAACACGTGTTGTATATGCGTTGTATGTTAGGTTAGGATCGTACAATATAAACCCAGTGGAAGGCAAGCATCTCCATTGGTGGAGATGTTCATACCTGTACTTAATTGGTGGACAAATTTAAAATTTGTGCAGCCAATCACAGAGTAGTAAATGTCAGTTTAAACTTGCAGTCTTTTTGCACAAAATATAATGTAAAATGTCATCTTTGTTATTGAATAACATAAAGCAATGTGTTAAATACAATAATTTTTTGTTATAAAAAATTGTGGGGGTAAATATCTTGTTCTATGAGAAATAAACCAAGATCAAGAAAGCAGACAGTTTGTGAGAAGAGACGCCATTTTGGCACCACGTGCTTTTGTTTTGATTCTACAGTTTGTGCTGTTTTCTTCATTCTGCAAAAAAAAGATAAATCAAAAAGAATTAATTTTTCGAAACGATTATACTAGGCCGCAAACCGAAGAAGTTACACTCAGGTATGTTTGTTTATTTCCCAGTGACAGTATTTATTGGTTTACGAAAATACATTGAATTTTAATGTTGAAAAACGACTTGTTGCAGAGGTGGTTATTGTCAAAGAAGCTAGAGCATTTTCACAATAATTTGCTGATATTACTATTAATCATTTCTTGATTTATGTCATTCGCAACAGCCGGTTTTTGAGATTGTTTACAAATATTCATGGTAAGCTAAACGTCTATAATATTAATAATTATTAAAACAGAACTTCCTGGAGGACGCAATACACATTTTTTATTTATCAGTTTGTATGTTAATTTTTCTTTTTTAAGATCAATTGAGAAATATGGAAACGAGAAGGAAAAGTAACGCAGAACCCGCTGTTTACGATTTAACTAAAACAGAACACCATAAAGTGTGGAAAATTCAAGATGTTGGTGATTTGATTAACGACCAAGTTGAATTTATTGAAACTAGTTTTTCATGTCGTGATGCGCCAATTGAAGAGTGGAATTGTCTTATAAATGTTGGTCCAAAGGAAAAAGAATTTTTGTCCTTCGAGATTTCAGGACACAAAAAGTGTAATCCCAAGATCCATTTGGAAGCAAACATTTCAATTCTCAATCACCGCTCAGAGAAACAGTTTATTTTGTTTTTTCAAAGTGAAACTGGTTTAGGAAAGAAACACGTTAAATTGTTCAGACCAGATTTTATTTGTAAAAGCTTTTTGTTGAGGAACACGGACACTTTCCTCTCTAAAAATATTCTCACTGTTGTTATTGATTTACTGCAATCAGAAATTTCCGAAACTTCCTTGAAGAATGACACTTTGAGTAGTGCTTCAAATTCTAAACGCAGAAAACTAAGTGCTAATATTCCAGATAGTGCACAAAGAGTAGATATCTTTTCCGAAGATAAATGTCGACTTGTACAAGATTATTCGGATCTTTTTGAACGCCCTGTATTTACTGATGCAGTTTTAAAAGTATCGGGATCTACTTTTAAAGTTCATAAAGCTATCATATCCTCACGAAGCTCGGTTTTCAAAACTATTTTCAATTCTCAAAGTAATTCGAAAAAGCAAAAGGAAAATCACATTGAAATTAAAGATATTTCGCCGGATATCTTCGGGGAATTTTTAAGGTATATTTACTGTGGACAAGTGGAAAACATCGAACAAATCGCTGCTGATCTCATCATCGTTGCCGATAAATACGAATTAGATAGATTGAAATCGACTTGTGAAGAAACTATGTCTGAAGTTTTAAATGCAAAAAATGCATTAGAGTTTCTTCGTATTACAGAACAGCTTAAAATGCAGGGACTAAAACAAAAGATTTTACAGTTTATAAAAACTAATCACGCCGATGTTTTTAAAGAGAGCAAGTTGGAAGCTAAAGATTTTATGAATGAGATGTTTCAGATACTAATTCCAGAATAAGAAGTTCGTATGTATCGATTGGAAAAAATACTTGCAATTTCCAAAAAACTGAATCATTTTTCAAAACTCTGTCAAAAATTTAAAACTATGATATCTGCACAAAGTTTCGTTTTTGTGTTCTTAAATTCAAAGTTAAATTAAAGTAAAATTATTATTTTAATTTGATTTTAATTTAATTCTTTCTTAATTATTATTAGTAAAATTATTTATTGTCGGTTCTCGTATTAAAAAACATCATCGATATGTGTATGGAAAAACTGCACAATTTTCTAAATGCAGAACAAATTTTCACTTTTGTTATAAACGATTTTTAATTACCATGTTTTTCTAATTTTTAAGTTTTCAAATAATTGTTAAGAATACTAAATCTAAATACTAAATCCATCGAAAACATTAAATAGTATTTATTTTTTAACTAAACGAATTATTATAAATTATTACACATTATTATAAATTATTACAAATTATTATAAATAATAAAATTCAATTGATTTATATATTTTAACACTTTAATTAAAAACTCCCTTCTTTGGAAAATTGCGTGTTCTAAAATCTTTTACCAAACAATTTAATTTGAAGTAGAAAAATGTAAAACAATCGTTCAGTTTATATATTTTTACTACATTTTAAATTATTGTCTTCAATTAATTTAAATTATCGGATTTGAGTATTATTAATTTCTTGATATGTAAATTTAAAAATTATTTTTTAATATTTAAGTAGTTTAATATTTTGATGTAAGACATAAATGTTTCAATTAAAAATTAGGAGGAAAAAAATAAAAAATCATCAAAATTACATGATGTCAAATGTGACTGACTTAAATCCAAGCGATATTTGTTAAAAATTAATTTTTATAATAAAAATATAAACATCTGTAATTAATAATATTAATTATTAAAAAACAATTACTTTAAAAAACATTAAAAAACATGAATTATTGAAAAACATGAATTATTAAAAGACATTAATTATTAAAAAACATTAATTATTAAAAAATATTAATTATTCAAAAACAATTAGTAAAAAACATTAATTATTAAAAGACATTAATTATTAAAAAACATTAATTATTCAAAAATATTAATTATTGAAAAACAGTTATTAAAAAACAATTATTAAAAAACAATTAGTAAAAAACATTAATTATTAAAAATATTAATTAATGAAAAACATTAATTATTAAAAATATTAATTATTGAAAAACAATTAGTAAAAAACATTAATTATTAAAAAACATGAATTATTAAAAAAAACATATTAATCACTAAAAAAACATAATTATTATTTAGATTCAAATAATTGGCGCCATAAAATAAGCTTAAAGTTCAAATTAGGACCTAGCAGAAAGAAAGTTCATATGCAGTTTTATTGGTGGTCAATTTAACAAATAATTTTAATTGGTGGACAACTATTTGGACGGCTGACATAAAGCTCTTTTTTTATTCTTTAAAGTACGCCCCTCTATGTCATGTTTTCCTTTTCAATGACGTAAACGATTTTTTTGAAACATTTACATTCTAGTGCATTGAATATTTTCTGGCCATTTTTTAACAGGAAAAAAATTAAATAAAAAATATATGTAGGACAAACACATTTGACTCATGCTCCGGTTATGGACATTGATATACACGTGATATAACCTTAAAGACTTGCATCAGCATTAAGCCTAATCATCATTTTTATTCCTTTAAAATGTTGAGTACAAGAGTTATTAGTAAAAGAATTAAAAATATAAATGTAACATTCGTTAGAAAATTGCAGCAAAGTAAAGTAGAAGTCAATAATCCTGACGTTTCTGAAGTTCAGATTAAAGTTCCATGGGGAATCATAGCAGGTAAATGTGTCATTTCTCTTTGTTCTTTGTTTTTCAAAGACATTCTGTATTATTTTATGCTACCATTGATGATTTTGTACATTTAGTTTACTACATGTCATCATTTTACATACAAAATATTTTCTGCACTTTTTACAAAAAGAATCATGTCAATCTTGGAATATTATTATTTTCGTCTATATTGTTGGTTTATTCACTTTATTCTAAGTATTCGAAACTTGTTTTTAAACAAGTTATTATTGTTATTAGTTATTTATAATAACTAATAAAAATAATAATTTGTTAATTTGTTAAATTTGCTAAATATTTGTAAATATTTAGAATAAAGAGAAAAGAATAGAGAAAGAATATTTAGAATAAAGAGAAAAGAATAGAGAAAGAATATTTATAATAATGAGAAAAGAATGCAGAAAGAATATTTAGAATAAAGAGAAATTAAGAATAAGAATAGAGTTAAGTTTTAACTTAAATTCCCAATTTTTAATGTTTAGGAAAATTGTGGAATAATGGAGATAAACAGCCACTTCTTGCTCTTCATGGTTGGCAAGACAATGCTGGTTCCTTTGATATGCTGGCTCCCCTCATTAAAAATAAATCCATTCTGGCAATCGATTCACCTGGTCACGGTTTTTCGAGTTGGCTTCCAAGAGGAATTCCCTATCACGAGGCAACAATGGTCCACATGATTCGCAGAATTAAGCGTCATTTCGGCTGGGACAAAGTAAAATTTCTTTCACATTCTGCGGGAGCTATAGCAAGTTTTAGACACGCTACTTTGTACCCTGACGAAACTGAATTTGTAGTTGCAATCGACGCTCTTCAATATAATCCTCTTGTAATTTCCAAAGTTGCACAAAGAAACGGCGAAATGGCCAAAAATATTGACAAGTTCTTATTATACGAAGAAAAGAATTTGCCAGCACCTTGTCATGTGGAACAAGTTGCTATCGAAAGGTGGATAAAAGCTACCCACGGCTCTTTAAATGAAGTCACAGCTAAAACTCTAATGATCAGAGGAGCAACGAGAAAAGAAGATGGTACTTATTATTTCAATCGGGACCCAAATGTAAGACTTAATGTGTCAAACGTCGGTTATACTCTCGAACAATTAAAGGAGTTAGCGAAGCTTATTAAGTGTCCTTACATACTTCTAAGAGGAACGGAATCGAAACTTAAATCAATTTTTAATGAAGAAGTCATAGATATACTGCAAAACAGTTGTAAAGAGTTTTCAGTTCACATGGTTCCGGGAACTCATCATGTGCATATGATGAATCCAAAAGCAACAGCAGAAATTATAAATTCATTTTTAGAACGGAATGATAATTAAGATAAGTAGATGAAATTTAATTGTAAACCAATTTATTTATTATGAAAGTAGCGACAATGTTTCTTAGAATTAACACTTTTAAAGTTCTTTTAAGAATTTTTTGTATTATGATCAAAATTTTATTTAAAAAATATTTTTGATACTGTAAAAATTGTACATGAATATAGTATTTTCTGTATTATAAAGCTGTGTTCAAAGAATATTTGTTTATACATATTACTTTAAACAATACGTAAGTTATAGGATACAAGTGTCCAGATTTGTCCATTTTTGTTAAAAAGGACAAAAATGTTATTTTTAATTCGATTCATAATTTCATCCGTAAATTTCAATAATTTAATTTCATCTGTAAATTTCAATAATTTAATTTCGATCTGTAAATTTTATGAAACTGCAAGAACTCAATGTGATAAAATACGATTAGAATATTAAATATAAATACAATAGTAAATTTTAAGAAATATCTAAAAAGTGGCTAAAACTGATCTTAAAAGTGACAAAAACGGATACTTTTATCCCACATAGTAATAGTTTCGATGTAGTTTTAATTGCAGTTTTTCAATCAACGTCTTTACATGTATTTTTTGTAAATCTTGTAATTTCACCTGTACTTACTTGTAATAACACCTGTAATAAGATATAAATTTTCACCTGCAAATTTAAATATTTTACTGACAGTAAATTTGTCACTGAAATAGAAAATGACAAATTGTTTACTGTTTTTTTTTAAAATTGTATTCTTTTAAATTAAAAAAAAATAAATATGTATTTTACTTAAATCATACTTTTGAGTTACTATTGTAATGATTTATAAAGAATAAATGAAATAATGAATAAAGAAATAATTTTAAAGAATTAATGAAATAATGAATAAAGAAATAATTATAAAGAATTAATGAAATAATGAATAAAGAAATAATTATAAAGAGAATAAATGAAATAATGAATAAAGAAATAATTATAAAGAATAAATGAAATAATGAATAAAGAAATAATGAATAAAGAAATAATTATAAAGAATAAATGAAATAATGAAAAAAGAAATAATTATAAAGAATAAAAACATAAGTTTACAAAAAGAAAATTCGTAATATTGTGTTATTTTGTCCATTAATATTTTGCTAAAAAATTGATAAATATTTTATTTTTAGAATTGCGTATTTAGACATTTTTAGATATTACAGCTCGTAATTTTTTTTTTTATTAATATTAAAATTTTGAATAAACGATTAATTATATCCGAGGGCAATCCAATTTTTATAACTAAAAGTAAAGAACATATTTTTATTTAATTTTAAATAAGAAACTAATTGTTTGCAGTTCTAAAATCATCATTAACAATTTGTTGAAAAGACGATTGGAAAATTTATTGTCGATTAAGACAAAATTTTTTGAAATGTAATTAAACAATTATTTAATAGCATTGACATTGATTGCATTATATTTAATTAATTATACATTGATTGCATTATATTTAATTATTTATACATTGATTGCATTATATTTAATTAATTACATTGACATTGATTGCATTATATTTAATTAATTTCATTGACATTGATTGATTTAATTACATTGATTTGTAAATAGTAAAACTTGTAAATTGACCAATTTACTTATTTTTTAATTGCTTTAATCGTATTTTACAGTTTCAATGTTTTTTAAAAAAGAATAAAAAAGTCCATTAATTAAAAGTGCATTATTATTATTGTTATTCGTTTTTACTGTTTATTATTAATAAAAGCATGTTAATTAAA
Organism: Ganaspis sp. Gsp50; assembly: GCA_011057455.1. NCBI lineage: Eukaryota > Metazoa > Arthropoda > Insecta > Hymenoptera > Figitidae > Ganaspis > Ganaspis sp. Gsp50. Next base: position 35,680 of record WNHD01000616.1, read on the forward strand.
AAGATCAGCATTCTACGGTTTTAATTATTTTTAATTAAAAGTGCATTGTTATTATTATTCGTTCTCATTGATTATTATTAATAATCAATTATTATCAATAATCATATTAATTAAAAGGTTCTTTAAAATTGAACAAAATCAAAATTGTCAAAAAGTATTGAATCAAATTTAAATAATTGGCGCGAATACGTGTGCTGTAATGAAGGTTAGGTTGGACAAGGAATGAATGGAAAGTTGAATTCTATTGGTGTTAAAGTTTGTAGAGAATTTTAATTCGTGGACAACTTATTCAACAGCTAATCACAGGGAGAGAATTATCAGTTCAAATTCTTCTGGACAAGTCTGTAAAAATCGTTAATCAAGAAATTTGCCATTGGACGCCATTGTTCGTTGGGAAGTGATAGCGTCACTTTTCCATAAGATTAAAATCAATTTAAATAGAAGAAATCTACATAATTTGGTACCTTGCATCGGTGAGTTTAATTCTAAAACGTTTATTTTATCTACCCGTTAATAAATTTCCACAAATTATATTAAATTACAATGTTTTTTCATAGATTTTGATTCATGGCTTTCTTGCAGGTTAACGGTTTCTTGCAAACGCGACTGGGAATCCCCGTTGAATCTACTTTTTCATTGTTATTTTTATATTTATTAATTTCAAATTGATTTGTTGAACTCAACATTTTACGGACTATTCTGTCTGCTGCTAGTGAATTCCAAGATTTGGTAAGTTTACAAATGGCTTCCTTTTCAATCATTAAATTAATTTTATTAAATTAAATTAATTTCAACCATTCAATTCTTCAAATAATAAATAGGGTAAATAAAATGTTTGTCTGCAATATATTCAGAATTAAAATTCTATTACAGTCTCTTACAAGTTTCGTTATAAAAATATTACATTTTACATTTTCCTTTCTTTTTTCTTTCTTTTGTTTTTCGATTGCCTCTTGCATTAGCATACAGCCAATAATATTTTACATTTTCCTAATTCTTTTCCTAATTCTAGGTTCAAAAGAAAAGCGTAAAATGGCAGAAAAAAGTCAAAATGACGATAATGATGTTCAAGCGTCGATGATTCGTGGAAAACAACCGTATGCTGATTTTCTGGGCACGACTGAGTTAAAAACTGAAAAATTAACATATTTGTGGACAATAAAAGATTTCAACAGTTTGTATTCGAAAGAAGTCGACGTCATTGCAACCGAAAAATTTCAATCGTCAGATAAGCCCGTTGCAGCATGGCAACTTATTTTAAATATCGGTTCAAGGGACCAAGAGAATCTACAAATCGAACTGCATCATCTTTCAATTGAAGAACTTTCATTCAAAATTGGCATCAAGGTAAAAATTTCGATTTTAAATGGTGATTCTGAAAAGAAACATTCAAATACAACCTTCGAAGGTTTGTCAATCGACGGATTAAAATGGAAGAAACAAGATTTTATTGCAAAAGCAGTTTTGATGGAAAATGCTCTAGATCTTCTGCCAAATAATAGTTTAACTATTTTTTGCGAAATCTTTCAATCAGGGTACTTTAACACCCAAAAAGAATGCAATATTTCTTCCAATCTAGATCGGGGATTGGAAGATTATTCCAAATTTTTTGAAAATTCTTTATTCAGTGACATAATTTTTAACGTGATGGGTACAACGTTCGAGGCCCATAGAATTGTGATAACCGCAAGAAGCCCAGTATTCTGGGCGATGTTGAACCCGGAGAACAATATGAAGGAATACGAGGAAAACAAAATCAAAATCACTGATATCTCGCCAGAGATTTTTAAAGAATTGTTACGATATATTTATTGTGGAAAAGTGGAAAGAATGGAAGACATTGTTGGTGATTTAATTCTTGCAGCGGATAAATATGCGATGGATGGTTTGAAATCGAAATGCGAGGAAGAAATGTATTGTCTTCTCTGTTCTGAAAATGCCATGGAATTTTTAATTGTGGCAGAAAAGCTTCAAATTAAACACTTGAAGCAAAGAATTTTGAAATTCATTAAAAGTAACTTGAGCGAAGTTATAAAACAGAAAAATTGGGATGATGTTTTCAACAAAAATGTTGATCTCGCCACAGAAATCTTGCAGTTGCAGATTTCTGATTAAGCTAGATTTATATGCATAGAAAGATGATTTCGTTTTTTGTTTGGAATTCTCTTTAAATCATTTTATTTCAACGTTAAAAAGACTTTACATTTGTGCTTCAAAATGCAAAGCTGGAAATTCTGTTTTTATCACGATACAAAAGTTTTTTTCTTATTACGATATATATATATTTGTTTCAATACGATACAAATAATTTTTTTTATTACGATACAAATGTTTTTTTCTTATTACGAAACAGATGTTTGTTTCAATACGATACAAATGATTTTTTTTTATTACAATACAAATGTTTTTTTCTTATTACGAAACAGATGTTTGTTTCAATACGATACAAATAATTTTTTTTATTACGATAGAAATGTTTTTTTCTTATTACGAAATAGGTGTTTGTTTTAATACGATACAAATAATTTTTTTTATTACGATACAAATGTTTTTTTATGATAAAACATTTGTGGTTTTTATAGCGATACAACGGTATGTTAGAAACAAAAAATGTTTTGAACAATTGTAATCAGTCTCACAAGTTATGTTTTCAAATTTTTAGCAATTGTTAAATTTTACGGAAATTTTTATGAATATATTTTATACTTAGAAATAATCTTATGCTTACGTTTTATAGATTTTAATAATAAAAAGTTTTGCATGCAAAGAGATTGGTTTTCTTTAAATCTTATTCCGATTGCAGTTTTTCAATCAACGTATTAACATGTTTTTTTTTCTTATACATTTTTTTCATCTTCAGCTCGAAATCTATAATAAAATTTAAATTTTCATCTAAGATTTTAATATTTGAAATAATAAATAATACAAAATAATAATATATGTATATTATTTTAAAATGATGATGATGATTATTATTTTATTAATTATTATTTTATTATTACTTAATTATTATTTTATTATATATCTATAATTTTAAATTATTAAATTTAATTACTTTTTAAAATAAAAATAGAAAATCTAAGGATTCGAGAGCTTTAACTAAGAGAAGAAAAATATTGTTAATGACAGAAAGTAAACAATAGTCATTTTTGTTTACTTTTCTCACAAATTTTTCCACCTTGAAGAAATTATCCAAGAAAGGTAGTATTTGTTCAAAAGTGAAATAAGCACAAGTTTCTTTAAATTTCATTCTAATAAATGGAAATGATTTGAAATGCATTATTTTAAAACGGTGAGTTAAACACTTTCTTTACTAAATGATTATCGATATTATTTACAAATTTTTATATTTACAAATTACAAAAATTCTTAAATATATAGAAATTGCACCTAATTGAAAAAACAACAATTATTAATTATTTGAAAAATGTGTGTTGTGTCTTTTTGTTTTCTAATTTCAAAATTGCTTATTGCAGATTTCGAATCTTCTTACTGGTAAAGAAGGCAGGAATTTCCATGAATCTTAATTCCTTATTGGTAATTCGACTTTTTTCAATTATTCTCTGAAGTGGAAATAATTTGTTTTCTAAACGCGCCGTTGTTGGAATAATTCAACTGGAAGTAAATTTCATTTTTAACTTCAGTTTTTAAAAATTGGTAAGCAAAAGTTTATATTTGTTCATCTAAAATTTAATTTTTATTCCTTTAAAATATAATTCTTATTCTTTTAAAATATAATTCTTATTCTTTTAAATTTTAATCCTTACTCTTTTAAATTTTAATTCTTATTCTTTTAAAATTTAATCCTTACTCTTTTAAATTTTAATTCTTATTCTTTTAAAATTTAATCCTTACTCTTTTAAATTTTAATTCTTATTCATTTCAAATTTAATCCTTACTCTTTTAAATTACATTAAAATTTAATTTCTATTCTATTAATTTATCATAAATCATGAGCTATTTCTAACCATCATTTTTCATCAAAAATCATTTTTTCAACCATCAAAAAATATTAATTTATTTCTACTATTTCTTTAAACAAAAAACCAAACTAAACTCTGAGACTAATATTCTGTTTAAAAAATGAGAATAAAATTTTTAAGAAATTTAGTTTTTTAAAATATTTTTTTAATTACATTTTTCTTTCCAGACAAATGGCTGATATGAAGGATCTCGACGTGCTGGAAAACCAACACATTTACACTGATGGTTTTTGCACGACAGAATTGGAAAGTATGGAATCTAATTACATCTGGACCATTAAAAATTTTAAAACTCTATATCTCGAAGTTGATACCTTGAAGACTACAATATGTATTCCTTCGAAAAAGGACCACGTCAATGTTTTGAATTTACGATTAAAAATTGGCGCCAAAGAACAAAAATTCATTAAGCTTGAACTTCATCAACGCAAAATTGCTCCTGGCTGGAGTAAAATTCACTTAAAAGCAAATATTTCAATTATGAATATTTATTCTGGAAAAAAGTACGCTACTACGACTCTAGAAGGATTTTTAAAATCCGGTTCCAGCACTTTAAGTAAGAGGGATTTTATTTCTAAAGATTTTTTAATGGAAAATGATAAATATCTGCTTCCACGAGATTCTCTGACAATTGTTTGCGATTTTTGGCAGTCGGGACTTAAGAGCACTGAATTGGGAGCTGAGTCACTGGTTTCTTTGACAATAACCAATCGTCGTAAAATAACTGGATTAGAACATGATATTTCACAAAATGAAGACATTGTTTTTGATAATCATGATCACGTTGTGCAAGATTATTCAAAACTTTTCAGAAATCCAGTATTCAGTGATGGAACTATAGAAGTTTCGGGAAATACTTTTAAAATCCATAAAGCAGTTTTGTTTACTCGATGTCCAGCTATGTTGGAGCAGTTTAATAATATAAATGATCCAGATGAAATGTTGATAGTTACGGACATTTCGCCACAAATTTTTAAAGAATTGCTGAGATTTATTTACTGCGGTGAAGTCAAGAATTTTGAAGAGATTGCTCTCCGACTTATTTTTGCTGCTGATAAATACTCTTTAAATGCATTAAAAACAATGTGTAAAAAAGCTTTAAATCATATTTTAAATTTAGAAAATGCAATGGAAATTCTTCGCGCCGCGAATCAACTGGAAATTGAGTGTTTGAAACAGAAGGCATTGTTATTCATTAAACATAATTTTGTTGATATAATCAAAGAAAATAATTTGGACACTATATCTTTTGTAAGAGAACTTTTGAGTTTTATTATTCTCGATGAATAGTTCTACACAATTGGTTTTTATCAAATGTATGTTGAATTTGTGCAATTTTTATTTAATTTTTTATTCGTTTTGAAAATGTATAACTGTTAATTGTATATTTTATTATTATTTAATTATGCATTAATAAATTTCTAATTTCAATTATAGAAACAAACTTGAATGGTTAACAAACTTTTGGTTAAAAATTCCTTTTTCATATAAATTGGATTTCTTCCTAGAATGTTTATAATTCATATTAACTTATTTTATTTATTTTATAATTTCATTTCTAATCTTGTTACCAAATTTTGTAGAGTTTTGTATTAATAAAAAACTTAATTATAATAATAATAATTATAAAATTTAATTTATTTATTTTATATGTTTATATTTAATAAACCTTTCATAGATCGATTTTTGTTAATTTTCTGTAAAATACAATATTAATTAATATTTCTAAAACATTTCGGGGCAATATTTCCATACAATATTTTTAATTTGTTAAATATAAATGTTCAATTTGTAAAATGTACAAATTAATCTCATTGAGAAATTGTTTAAAAAATAAAAAATTCAGAGAAACATTTTTCTACAATGACACTCAATTTTTGTATAATAAAACCTAAAATTAATAAACATTTATCTACTTTTTATTATAATAAACATTTAATTTTGAAAATACTCTTGATTGCAATTAAAGTAAATACATTTAATTAAAGACACTAAAGTAAAAAGGGAAGACATAAACCAGGGGCAGTGTATGTGTAGGTTGCAGTACTTTAGGGGCCCATAACACAAAATGTACAAATAAGAACCTAATTAGTTTCTAATGCTCCTAATTATTTAAAACTTGATTGTTTTTTGTACTCCCATTATTGTTTACTTATCGAGCAGTGTATTATGAAGATGGCAGCAATATCACTTGAAAAAGAAGAACACTTGGCAGTTTTGACGTCGATCAGCTGATTTGAAATTATTTTCATGACATTAGAAAACAAAGCTTTCGTGAGCCATTCATTTAAAGCTTCTTTGTTGTTAAAACATAATTTGAATTATTCATGACTTAGAAAAAGAAACTTTGAATAACAAAGTACCTTATAATTGATTTTTCATTAAAGTAGTGTGTGTAGAGGTTAGAGTTACGAAAATGTGAAAATGGCGGTGAGTGACTCAAGTGTTGTATCAAAGGTCGTGGGTTTTTTTATTTTAATTGCGCGTAGATAAGAGAAGTGTCAGATTATCGTGGGTCCTATGCTACACGCAACAATCCCACGTTATTGACGTATGCCAAACCACCTAATAAGACTGTTTTAGAAAAAGAATCCTCTCGAGAAGAGATGTACGCCCATCATGGAGTTTGTACGTATTTGTTTAACTTTAATTCACGTTAATAATTATCTTTATTCACGCTCTCTTTGAAGCATTATCTTCCTTATGAAACTTGAACTAGATCTTATTATGTCATGTCTTTATTAATCAATGTCATCCACTCGTTTTTCCATATATGTGTTATTTCGAAACACATCAAGGAAGCATAATTATTTTGACCTTGTGTAAGTACTTGTGAAATTAGTCCCTTTGTTTGGTGATTTAATTTGAGGTTTTAAAAAAGTGCTTTTTAAAAGCACTTTTTTAAAGCATTAGATTCAATCATTGTTTTAATTACGCTTTATTGAGATTTTTTGTTTCAATACGAGAATTCAACTTACGCATAATTTTAAATATTTATTACAAATCGTTACTTTTTTGTTTGTCATTTAAATGTCGTGTAATTTTTTAAGTCAGTTTTTGATGTTATATTTTTTCGTATAAACGTTTATTGAAACATGTGATTATATATTAAAAATAACAATTTTGTAAACACGTGATTAAGGCTTATTAGATTTGGATAATTTCCAAGGAAAATTTACGTTCATTTCGTAAAGTTTTGAAAAGTTGAAAACTCATCTTCAGAAACAAGTCAAAACAGAGTTGTTTTCAAAATTTTGCACATAAACATGTTTTTTAACTAAGTCTTTATTGCTCTTTTATCTATTCTTTAAGATTAGCATATACTAACTTCAAATACAATATCACTTATCGATTCGCTAGCAGGAAGTTTTAAACTTGTGTAATACCTTTTTAAATATTCAAATCCTTCATATCAACTGTTGTTAAATTATTTAAATTACTGCACTATCGTAACGAAAATTCGTGTTTCATCAAAACGAAAATTCTTTTTAATAGAAATTCTTTTTGTACAAGTAGTTTTAAAATTTCTTTATACTTTTTAAATGAAACTAGCTTTCATCTTTTTAAACCTTTTTTTATTTTCTTCTATTTGTTGTATTTTTATTTGTATTTTTATTTGTTTTTTTAATTTGTTTTTTTATTTGCTTTTTTTTGTTTTTTTATTTGTTTTTTTTTATTTGTTGTCGTTTTATTCGTTTCATCTTTTTATTTGTTGTCTTTTTTTTGTTTTTTTTATTTGTTTTTTTATTTGTTGTCGTTTTATTCGTTTCATCTTTTTATTTATTTCATTTTTTATGTATTTTGTCTTTTCATTTATTTCATTTTTTATTCGTTTCATCTTTTTATTTCTTATATCTTTTTTTACAAAGTTATATCTTTTTATTTCTTATATCTTTTTTTACAAAGTTATATCTTTTTATATTTACGTATAATGATTGTATAATTATTGTATAACGATTATTTAATCGTATAATCGATTGTATAATAATAAAATAATTCTAAAAATAATTCCAATAAAAAAATGTTTCATCCTTAAAATGGAAGTCTAATTTTTACAATTTCGAAATGTTTCAGCTTCTGGATTTGATTAGGAACACTGGCGAATATCTTGTAACTTGTACATTGGCACAATGGATTGGTCAAGCAATTGGAAACTATCCTTCACATCCTCTCGTGACATACGTAGTGATTTTTATAGCAATACTCATCATCGTACTCATTGTCGTAAAAGTCCTATTGAAGAAATGGAAGAACAAAGAATTTCTTCCCGAGGTAAAAGAATTCGTAGGTGTCGGAACCGGCCGACCACGCTTCAGGAAACGAGACAAAGTTCTCTTCTACGGAAGAAAAATGCTCCGGAAAGTAAAATCCATAAGTGGCCAAGCCGGAGGCCAAGGCAAAAAAAGAAGAGCCGTCATGAGATTTGCTAGAAGATTATTACAACTCAAAAAAGAAACCGTTCCCCAGCAGCTCAAGGTATAAACAAAAATTAAAAGAGAACATTTTATAACATTTAAATTTGAATTTTGTGTACTTTCTATCAACTTTTGTATACTATCAACTTTTGTGTACTATCAACGATTTATTTCTTGATAATTTAACTTTAGCGTAAAGGACTGAATTGATTTATTTATTGATTAATTAATTTGTTTACTTATTTATTGACTAATTGATTTGTTTACTTATTTATTGATTAATTGATTTATTTAATTATTTATTGACTAATTGATTTGTTTACTTATTTATTGATTAATTGATTTGTTTACTTATTTATTGATAAATTGATTTGTTTACTTATTTATTGATTAATTGATTTGTTTACTTATTTATTAATTAATATGTTTACTTATTTATTGATTAATTGATTTGTTTACTTATTTATTGATCAATTAATTTGTTTACTTATTTATTGATTAATTAATTTGTTTACTTATTTATTGATCAATTAATTTGTTTACTTATTAATTAATATGTTTACTTATTTATTGATTAATTGATTTGTTTTCTTATTTATTGACTGATTTGTTTACTTATTTATTAATTAATATGTTTACTTATTTATTGATTAATTAATTTGTTTACTTATTTATTGATCAATTAATTTGTTTACTTATTAATTAATATGTTTACTTATTTTTACTTATTAATTAATATGTTTACTTATTTATTGATTAATTGATTTGTTTACTTATTTATTGATTTTCTGGTTAATTTATTTATTGGTTTATTAATTTATTTATTGATTTATTTACTTATTGGTTTATTAATTTGGCGATTTACTTATTGGCTTATTAATTAATCTATTGATTTATTTACCTATTGATTGATTATTTTTATTTTCTTTTTGTTTTAGGTATTAGAGCCTCCCGCAGAGTATTTAGAAGAAGATTTTGGCCCCGGGGAAAGGGTTCCGCCAGATGCGTTGTACATTCTGCAGAGTATACGAGTTTTTGGTCACTTTGAAAAGCCTGTCTTTCTGAAGCTGTGCAAGCACACTGAGATTATGAATTTGCCTGCTGGGACATCGCTCTTCAAAATCGGTGATCCTGACGAAAATGTGTTCATTGTTCAGCAGGGTTTAGTTAATGTTTATATTACAGGATCCGATGGATCTCAAATTTCATTAAAATTAGTCAAAACTGGCGAATCAGTCACCAGTCTTCTTAGTTTTACGGATGTCTTGACTGGACACACGAGTACTTACAAAACCGTTTCTGCTCGCGCTGTCGAGGACTCGGTTGTCGTCAAGTTACCCATGAACGCCTTTCAGGAGGTATTTTCTTATCGAATCTTTTCTGTAATTCAATACTTGTTGTATTCTCTGTAATTCGCTACTTGTAATTCAGTACTCTTTCTTTTAATTCAATATTCCTTTTTTTAATTCAGTATTCTTTTACATTCAGTACTCTTTCTTTTAATTCAATATTCTTTTTTTTTAGTACTCTTTTTTACATTTAGTACTCTTTTCAATATTCTTTTTTTTTTAATTAAGTACTCTTTTTGTACATTCAGTACTCTTTTTTTTAATTCAATATTCTTTTTTTTGAGTACTCTTTTTTACATTCAGTACTCTTTTCAATATTCTTTTTTTTTAATTGAGTACTCTTTTTTTACATTCAGTACTCTTTTTTTTAATTCAATTTTCTTTGTTTTTAATTGAATACTCTTTTTTACATTCAGTACTCTTTATTTTAATTCAATATTCTTTTTTAAATTCAGTATTCTTTTTTTAACTTTTATGTGAATTAATGATTACGATATATGAATTAATGATTACGATATGTGAATTAATGATTGCGATATGTGAATTAATGATTACGATTATGCAATTTTATGCGATTTAATAATTACGATTGTGAAGTTTTGTGCGAATTAATAAGGGAAATGAAATTGCAGGTCTTTCAGGACCACCCGGATGCTTTCATTCGTGTTATCCAGGTCATCATGGTCCGATTGCAGCGAGTGACATTCACGGCTCTGCATCAGTATCTCGGCTTGTCTGCCGAATTAGTCAATCAAGGAAGTCATAAAAAGAAACATAGTCCATTTTCTGGGTCTCCGGTTAGATCCAGAACTCGCGAAAATTTCGCTACTCAAGCTTCTGAAACTTTATGTAATACTGTTTCGTATGGATCGGAGCTTCCCGAAAGTTTCGAGACTCTGCAAAAGGAATTGAACAACATTTGTAGCTCGCAACCGATCCCTATCATAGTTAGTAGAAAGTAAGTTGCAACAATGCAAATTAGTTCAAATTCATTAGATTCTTTGTGCTTCGCATTGTTTGTTTTTTATATTTTTTATTCTTTACATTTTTTATCCTTCACATTTTTTATTCTTTACATTTTTTATCCTTCACATTTTTTATCCTTCACATTTTTATCCTTCACATTTTTATCCTTCACATTTTTTATCCTTCACATTTTTTATACAACTTACGTTATTTACTAGATGATAAAAAGTAAATTATTTACGTTAGTCCACAACTGCAGATTTATGCACTAAGTTTAAAAATCTACATTTATTCATATCAAGAATGAATTATTTCAGATCAAGAAACAACTTGGACTTGAGAAACTCTTTTGCGGGTCCTCAGTTTAGTCCTGCTGCGGAAATGGTTCCGGAGTGTGACACGCATTGGTCGAAGCCTTCGTCTTTCAGTGCTCAGTCTCAGCCGACTTATTCCTCGGATCAGCAACAAACGAGTGGAGCAAGCAGAAAGCGATCAACGAATGAAGGCCTTTTTCAACTCGATGAAGCTCAAGTTATTCAAATCGCCATAGAAGCTTTCGTTAGGGAACTCGGTTTGGAAGATGATTCTGTTCTTAGAGACGGGAAAGTCCAAATCCGAGACGTTCCGACTGGAACTTACCTCATGAAGGAGGAATCTCATAAGGTAAACAAAATCTAATTCTCAAATCTCTAAATCAGGAAATTGGAATACTAATTTTGATTCGACTTTGAATTGCAATCGCAAGTAGAAATGGAATTAGAAATAGAATCAGAAGTAGAATAGAATTAGAAATAGAACTCGAAATAGAATTAAAAATAGAATCAGAAGTAGAATAAGATAGAATAGAATTAGAAATAGAATCAGAAGTAGAATAAGATAGAATAGAATTAGAAATAGAATCAAAAATAGAATCAGAAGTAAAATAAGATAAAATAGAATTAGAAATAGAATTAAAAATAGAATCAGAAGTAAAATAAGGTAGAATAGAATTAGAAATAGAATTAGAAATACAATTTGAAATAGAATTAAGATTAATGTGGACGGATTTGTATTTTTTACAGGATGTAGCTTTAGTTTACGTAGTCACAGGGTCTCTGGTAATCAGCCAGCGAGTGATGGAGGGACCAGATTCTGGAGAAGAGGTGCACATGTTCAGTGCGCATCAAGGAGAAATCGTTGGAGGTTTAGCGGTTTTAACAGGAGAACCTTCTTTTTATACGATTAGAGCCAAACACTTGAGTCGCATAGCGCTGTTGAGCAAACAAACCTTTTTTGCCATTATGCGAGAAAGACCCACTGTTGTTTTGCACGTTGCAAACACGGTTGTTCAAAGACTCAGTCCTTTCGTTAGACAAGTAAGTTGATGTTTATAGCGACAAAAAATCTAAAACGAAAGAAAAAAGGAAAAAGAAATTAGTCACTATTTTAATCACTATTTACTTTATTACATATATAAATGAATGACTACCTAATTAAATTCCAGGTCGATTTCGCCCTGGATTGGTTATTCCTGGAAAGTGGGAGAGCCGTTTACCGCCAAGGCGACGAGTCAGACTCGACATTCATCGTGCTAAGTGGTCGTTTACGATCAGTTATAACTTATGAAAATGGAAAGAAAGAATGTGTGGCAGAATACGGAAAAGGAGATTTAGTAGGAATTGTAGAAATGGTCACACAAACTCCAAGATCAACGACTGTGATGGCTGTTCGGGATTCTGAACTTGCGAAATTACCGGAAGGATTATTTAATGTTATTAAACTTCGCTATCCTATCGTTGTTACGAGATTAATTAATTTATTAGGACATCGTATCCTCGGGACTTGGAAGCAAGCTCCAAAAACCGGAGGCAGTGGAACTCAGTACGTTGTTTTAACTCCTTGTTGCTCTGTGATTTATTTTATTTGAATTGCTTCGCTACTTTATCCGCGATTTATTTTATTTTAATTTCTCCGCTATTTTATCCGCGATTTTATTTGCTCCGCTATTTTATTCGCAATTTATTTAATTTTCAATTGCTCCGCTATTTTATCCGCGATTTATTTAATTTTAATTACTCCGCTATTTTATCCAAGATTTATTTTATTTAAATTGCTCCACTATTTTGTCCGCGAACTATTTTATTCAAATTTCTCCGCTATTTTATCCAAGATTTATTTTATTCAAATGCCTCCGCTAATTTATCCGCGATATATTTTCAAATTAAATAATTCCGAATTTTTTAGCAGAAGAGCCACCGTTGATTCGAGGCCGTCGCAAATGAATTTTTCCACCGTTGCCATCGTCCCAGTCTCAGATGACGTTCCTTTAACTGCGTTCACGTACGAACTTTATCATTCTCTGTGCGCAATCGGACCTTGTTTGAGACTCACATCTGATGTTATGAGAAAGGTGAAGATACTAAATTATTTTATAAAAATTCACTAATCATTTTATAGAAATTCAATAATAATTTTATAGAAATTTACTGATAATGGTATAGAAATTCACTGATGATTTTATAGAAATCCACTGATAATGTTATAGAAATTCACTGATAATGTTATAGAAATTCACTGATGATTTTATAGAAATCCACTGATAATGTTATAGAAATTCACTGATGATTTTATAGAAATTCACTTATACTTTTATTTTATTTAGTAATCTAAACGGGCCCTTTTGTATGCCCTTTTGTACAGTCTGTTTACATAATTAATAAGCAGAGGGATGGAAGAAAAAAAAATTAAACCTAATTGTTTATAAAATAAAATTTTATAAAAATTTATTAGTAATTTTATAAAAATCTGTTGTGTTGTTGTTGTTTACTCTGTAAGTCGTAAATTTGAAAATAAAAAAACGTAACTTTTTCGTGTATAAAGGTGTAAATAAAATAAATAAACTTTCTAGACTTTGGGAAGCGCTATAATGGAGCCGATGAACGAGTACAGACTGACATCGTGGCTAGCACAGCAGGAGGATCAACATCGAATCTCTCTTTATCAATGCGACACGACTTATACATTGTGGACGCAAAGATGCGTGAGACAAGCGGATTGTATTTTAATTGTGGGACTAGGCGATCGTCCTCCATCTCTAGGAAGAACAGAACGCGAAGTTGAACGTCTGGCCATGAGAACCCAAAAGGAACTGGTGCTTTTGCACAAAGAACAAAGCGGTCAACGGCCTACTAATACCGTTCAGTGGCTCAATATGCGATCTTGGGTCTCCTGTCATCATCACATTCAATGCCCCAAACGAATGTTTACCCGAAAATCCCAGTACCGAATCGTAAGCTTTGAAAGTTTACAAAATATTTTGCATTTGTATTTTGTGCAAAATTCAATTCAATTATATTTCATTTTCATCCAAACACTCCGATTTATCGAGTTTGATAATTCAATTTATCAAGTTCATTTTAATGAATTTATCAACTTATCAAATTAATTTTAATGAATTTGATAAAATCATTTTAATGAATTTGATACATTAATTTTAATGAATTTGAATTTGAATTTATTTTGATAAGTTTAATTTTAGTTACATGCAATTAGATACTTGGATTTATCAAGTTGAGTAAAACTAATGTAATTTTTAACAGAATGAGCTCTACTCGAAAGTTTTAATGTCGGAGCCGAACGTTCACAGCGATTTTAGCAGACTCGCTCGGTGGTTGACAGGAACATCGGTTGGATTGGTTCTTGGAGGCGGAGGAGCCAGAGGAGCCGCGCACATAGGAATGCTAAAAGCGATTTTGGAAGCTGGAATTCCTATTGATATGGTTGGCGGCGTCAGTATTGGGGCATTAATGGGCGCGCTTTGGTGCATGGAAAAGAATATCGTCACTGTCACGCAGAAAGCTCGAGAATGGTCTAATGTAAATCACCTCTATTTTAAAATTGAATTCAACTCAAGATTTAGTTTAATTTGTAATTCACTTAAGTGTCAATTGAACTTGAATAGAATTCCGCTAAGCATCAATTCAACTTAGAGTAGAATTTAACTTGGAAGAGAATTCAACTTGGAACAGAATCCAGGGTGTCTAGCGATCCGGGATATCCGGAAATTTGACTGGAATTCAATTAAGGAACAAAAAAACCGGGAATTTGATAAAAATATCCCAAAAATTTCTAAAATGTATTACAAAATTTTAACGATATATACTCATGTATAATATTTCAAATGTCAATATTTATTTTAATTTGTAAAATATTTCGAGAAGTAGAAAAGAAAGTAGTAAAAATTTTTAACGTAGAACGAAGTTCATGATAATAAATTTTATCTATTATAAAACACACATGCAGGGTTTCTACAACTCTGGAAAACATGGAAAACCTGGAATTCTTATGGAATTTCATTATTCCTCATGCAATCATGGAAATCTCAAGGGATTTTCATTTATATCATGGAAATTTATTTTTTTTATTTAATTTCTTTACTTTATGATGTTTATCAAGTTTTGACAAAATTTTAGCCCTTTTTTTACAGAAAAAAACTTCAAAATACTTCAAAATATTTAGAAATACTTTAAAATATTTAGAAGTACTTCAAAATATTTAGAAATACTTCAAAATATTTA
>WNHD01000617.1:0-38112 GCA_011057455.1 Ganaspis sp. Gsp50
ACAATAAAATATTAGAATCTTTCGTAAAATAATTGAAAGTAAAAACGACGAACTTCAGGTGTGGACAGACAGAATTAAGAAGATTATTATATATAATAATTTTAGGAAATTATTACTTTTTTTCAAGTATAAAGATTGCACAGTGAATGTAAACAATATGGTATTCATTGCCCATCATGAAAATTGTATCTGAAAACTAAAAGTCGGTTAAAAAACAAAATGACATGTTTTATGAATAATTGTGTTTGGTATAGTTCAAAATTCTTGCTTGGTTTTTTTGGCATGTTTATTATTTACGCTGGATTTCTCAATGAAAAGTAAAGAATTTTATTTTTTTTAATAAGGACATTCTATAGAAGTCGACTGCCTTTTTTAGCTGTATAATTTAAACTAATTTAACTGTTTTATTGACAATTTATAATTTAGCGAGGTTAATTTTTTAAGCATATTAAACCTTTTAAACATTTGTTTCAGACATATTTTAAAACATTTTTTAAAACTTTCTTTAATTGTGTCCAACTGTTTTATTTATTTTTAACTAGAAAAATCTTTGTTGAACAAATCGTTTATAAATTTACATATTACTTTAGAAAATACTTTTTTATTTACAATAAATTAGCAATTTTTTAATTTACAATGTTATTTATATTTTTACATTTTCAGAGAACAACTCTGCGCTAGTGATTCGAAATGGAGAATTCAGTCACAAAGTGATAAAATGTGAGTACTATTCAAAATTAGTGATACAAATATTAAATTAAGATTAATTTCGATTTAATTAAATTAAATTACGATTAATGTTAAATTACAATCTTGTAATTTTATTTTTTTCCGTAAATTGTACGTACTATTTCGAAAATTACTTATAGGGAACAATTACAAAATTGTAGATTTATTAAAAACAAGATTGTAAAATATAAGATAACAATATTTATATTTTGTATTACTTTCACGTATAAAAGCAAACAAATTATTTTTGATTAGCAATTCTAAAAGAAAATTCTCCTTGCTGTAAAATAGAATTTTATAGAATAGAATTTTAATTCAGATTTAGATAGCAGATTTATGTTTTTACAGTACTTTAAAATTGTATCTAGCACACTAAATATTACGATCGTCAGAGAATCAAATTAATTTCATTTTATCATATCAATTAATGTTATAAAAGCCGCATTATTTTTATATAGGGATGATGGTTCAAAAGGACCGAAAAGAAAAGCATGTTCCTGTTCTTCACCGCGAAATAAAGATTAAATTCAACTATTAGGATGTCAATCATCATCATCCGGCTTCAACTTTTCAAAAGTTTTTGGAAAACACAATTTTGAAAAACAATTATTTTTTATATTTAAATAAATAAACGATAAATAATTAAATTATTTATTAAATATTATTTTTTATATTTTATTTATTTATTTTATAAATTTATATTAAAATAAAATAAACGATAAATAAAAAGGTACAATTTTTTTGTAGTAAAATAAAATAAATTAGAAGAAATATTTTGAAAAAATGCTACAACAGCCGTCGCATGAAATAATTTGTCAATCGTTATAGAAGAAAAATATAGATAAATAATTAAATATAGTTATAATAATAGAAGAAAATATAGTAATAGAAGAGAGCCCAGCTGAAAAAATATCTTGATAGTCTTGAATTTAGTAGCTATATCAAAAAAGTCTCGTTCAACATTTTACAAGAGTTTACATAAAAAGTTAATTTTTACAAATTTATTTTTAACAATAATTCGAAATTCCATCAAAATTGACAGTAATTATTTTATTAACAATTTATAAATTAATTTTATTTTATTTCTGTTCGTTTATTAAGTTTTGAAACAATATTGCAACGTATTGCAGAATTGCAACAACGTTAACAAAATTGTCTCAAATTTAGTAATATTTTTTAATAAATAAGATTCTTAGGCCAATTTTTTCTATAAAATTTTCCGTTATAATCGAGTTAGTTATAACGGCTGTATTTTTTAAATTTTTCGTGCTTTTCGCTACCTTTGTGAAAGGCAAAATACACTGAAAGCAACTTTGCGATAAAAATGCCTTTATTTATTTTTGTTCATTTTATTTATCAATTAATATTTATCAATTATCAAGATTTCATTTATCAATTGTCTTATATTAATATTTTTTTTTCTCCGCAGTGAAAATCATGATTTTTAAACATCGGGGCAATTTTCTCCATTTTTGTGTGAAGATTATATTTTATCGTGAAGATAATGGCCGAGGAACTGCACGTGTGCTTACGTTACTGAAAGAAGGCGGGATTTCTTGATTGAGACTTTCACGCACACAAATCGAGATTCTAGCGTACTTCCGTTGAGACCGATTTTTCTGAAACTTCGTTTACATTCTCGAATCTTAGCTCGACGATTACAAGGATTACAATAAGTGAAATTTCACTAATTCAAAAACTCGAATTGCTTTGAAACAACGCACTTTCTAAATTCTTGGAGTGATTCTACTTTCCTTGGAGTGATTTTACTTTCCTTGGAGTGATTTTACTTTCCTTGGAGTGATTTTACTTTCCTTGGAGTGATTTTACTTTCCTTGGAGTGATTTTAATTTCCTTGGAGTGATTTTAATTTCCTTTTAAGAGCTGGATCTCAGTTTTTACTCTTCGTGAATTTCCACTCGAAATGGAGTAATAATATTACTCTGTAAGAGCGAAATCTCACTCTGTAAGAGTAAAATCTTTCCACGAGGGAAGAGACTCAGTTTCCTTTTCAAGAAGAGAGAAAATTTACTTCAAGAAGACTAACAACCTGCTTCAGAAATGTACAAAAAAATTTCTCGTGTCATGGTACGTTAATTACGAATTCGACAGCTGAAAAAATGGAAGACAAATGAACAAATCCGTTTGAGGCAAATTTATTCTTCATTAGAGGAAAAGCTCCAAAAATATGTGTTTCATCACCAAAAAAGTCAAACGAAAATTTGTAAATCCTTTTAACGTTAAAAGAATTTAACATTCAAAGTCTTTAACGTTGAAAGAATTTAACATTAAAAGTGCTTAATGTTGAAAGAATTTAACATTAAAAGTACTTAACGCTGAAAGAATTTAACATTAAGTCTTTAACGTTGAAAGTCTTTAACGTTAAAAGTCTTCAACGTTGAAAGAATTTAACATTAAAAGTCTTCAACGTTGAAAGAATTTAACATTAAAAGTATTTAACATTAAAAGAATGTAATCCTCTGAATATTCATCGAAGGCAAACGTTGGAAGATAAAATAATTTATCACAACTGACGACTCTATACTAAAATCCTTGAAAAGGTATTTTTTTCACGCGCCAAACCAGTGTTATAAACTCGATCATTTACTCAATTCCAAAAAGAAGACAAGAAATACATGACTTCTTTCTTGCACAGGAAGAGCTATTCCCATCCAGTGAAACCTTAAAACCATCTTCTCAAATTCATTTCCACTTTTCACAAAAATTCAAGTTTTCCATCATTAAAAAAGGATGCATTTTTAAAAAAAATACATCCAAATTCTCGAAACCTTTTAACCGGAATAGGAAAATAGATGATATTTGAGAAACTTTGGTTTGAAATGATATTATGAAAGTAAAGTTGAGAACCATGGGACCCCTCTAAGTGAAGGGGGACTCTGGAGGATGGTAGAAGCATGGCGAAGCGTTGGAAAGAAAGAAGGTAGTGTTTGGGTCAGGCAGGCTGGTATCTCAATCAGGCATGGACTACAGCACAGGTTGGGGTGTGCTGGACCCCTGCGGGTGGATGGAAGGGGCCATCGGTTAGTGTACGTGTACGAGGCCTTCGACTCCTGAGCCGTCACAACTCAATCTAGTTCTATGTATACAGTTGTGCCTGCAGTAGTTGACGAGTTTATGTATATATGTGTATACATAAATATGTGTATTTAAATATATATCATTAGAAAAAGTGGACATCCGTATTATGCATTGCTTTCATTTAGACATTTTTGCTTTCTATAAATATTTCAAATATCTCCTTTGATTTTTTTACGGAAAATCTTCACATCCTGTAAGAGTCGAGAAATCTCGCTCTTTGATAATTAGGCTGCTGTACGAGTTTTCATCGTTAGGCACGTCCCTTTGGAATATTTAAAACTTGTATTTCTCGAGCTATTCTTTTGCAATTGTACAGCAAGGATATTTTACTTCGAATTGTAACAATATGAAAAGAAAGGAGAATAATTAGAGGTATGTGCACTTTTGGAAATTGTTCATCTTGCGGCAATTGTTCATTTTTAAAAATTGTTAAGTTTGTGAAAATCGATAATTTTGTAAAACTCGTTAATTATGTCAAAATCGTTAATTATTCGAAAATCGTTAATTATTCGAAAATCGTTAATTATTCGAAAATCGTTAATTTTATGAAAATCGTTAATTTTATGTAAATCGTTAATTTTATGAAAATCGTTAATTTTATGTAAATCGTTAATTTTATGAAAATCGTTAATTTTATGAAAATCGTTAATTGTAAGGAAATTGTTGATTTTATGGAAATTTATTTATTTGTTTTATTTGAAGAATCAAAGATTTTAATCAAATTATTAAATGACGGTTGAGTGCACAACGTTTATAACAAAAAGCGATTAAGAAAAAAATGTTTCTCATTTTCTGTCCTCAATTTGTATAATATTAATTACAATTAAGCGTATGAATACATAATAACATTATTAATGTTATCAGACATTTAAATTAAAATACCTAAACATTAAAATACATAAACATTAAAATTCATAAACATTAAAATACATAAACATTAACATTCATAAACATTAAAATACATAAACATTAAAATTCATAAACAATAAAATTCATAAACATTAACATTCATAAACATTAAAATACATAAACATTAAAATACATAAACATAAAATGAAAAGTAATTTTTTGTTTCCATATCGTTTTTAAAAGTCTGGGTTCCTTAAGATTTTAAACGGAAATATTTTATCTTTGAGGATTGAGTTATATATTTTCATTGTGTATTTTTTTTTCTTTCTAAGCTTTGTCTTGTAATTTTGTTGTTGTTTTTTTTGTTCTTTAGAATTGCAAGGAATATGTTAAATAAATATAAACGTTGCGCACAATCATAATTATTAATTCGTTGAAAAAAAAGCTAGAAATTTTTGTTTCGATTTCAAAATATCTTGTGGATAGTTTCGCTAGGAGTTTGTAGCTCTTTCTGTCGTTTCTCTCGTTCACTGAAAAGCCATTATAGAATTTTCCTTTTGAAATTTCACAATAAAATACAGGGTCGTACCTATTCTCGGAGTCCTCAAAATTGCCGACCGTGTCAAATTCAAAGGCTCCTATATGGAAAATGTGTATATCCTGTTTAAAATCGGTGTCCGAAACATGCACACAAAAATGATTGTCACTTTTATTTTTGTAATATTCGATATTATTTAAAATTCGAATAAATTTTGTTTTTTTAGTAACATTTTGTTGAAAATGCTAAATTGTGTGTGGTTTTGGAGTTTAATTTTAGTAACGAAAGCGTAAATTTCAATTTTTTAAACGAAAACTCAAAATATTGGACGAATGAGAGATATTATAGTTGAAAAAATATATGTGATAAAAAATATTCGTTTATCAAAAATCCTTTCAATATTTAGCATTAATTTTTATTAATCAATCTTTGGGATCTAAAATTTTTTTTTGATATGGACATGTAGTTTCTAATTTTTTTTATTTAATTTACTTAGATTCTTATTTTTTTTTTAGATAAATAACGTTTTTTTTATCCTTTTGGAGTTGAACAGACTTTTTACTCTTTGGAGTTAAACAGACTTTTTACTCTTTTTGGAGTTGAACAGGATTTTTTTCATCTATTTGGAATAAAGAAAAAAGTTCTTAACCTTTTTGGAGTATAAAGAAGAGTTTTTAATTTTCTTGGAGTTAAATGAAGCTATTTTTTATCCTTTTTTAGTTGAAGAGACTTTAATATTTTTGGTGTACAGTGTTTTGAATATTTTTGGAGTTAAATAAAGTTTTTTAAATCTTTTTGTTGTTGAACAGAGAATTTTTTATCCATTTGGAATAAAGAAGAAAGTTCTTAATCTTTTTGGAGTATAATGAAGAGTTTTTAATTTTTTTGGAGATGAAGCTATTTTTTTATCCTTTTGGAGTTGAAAAGACTTTTTAATATTTTTGGTACATACAGAAGAGAGTTTTGAATATTTTTGGAGTTAAATGAAGTTTTTTAAATCTTTTTGGAGTTGAACAGAGAATTTTTTATCCATTTGGAATAAAGAAGAAAGTTTTTAATCTTTTTTGGAGTATAAAGAAGAGTTTTTAATTTTTTTGGAGATGAAGCTATTTTTTAGCTTTTTGTAGTTGAAGAGACTTTTTAATATTTTTGGTGTACAGCGTTTTGAATATTTTTGGAGTCAAATAAAGTTTTAAATCTTTTTGGAGTTGAACAGAGAATTTAAAATTTTTTGAAACTGAATAGAGAATTTTTAATCTCTTTGGAGTAAAGAAGAGAGTTCTTAATCTTTTTAGAGTTAAAGAGACTTTTTAATCTTTTCGGAGTAAGGAAGAGTTTTTAATCTTTTTGGAGTTAAATGAAGTTTTTTTTTATCTTTTTGGAGTTAAATGAAACTTTTTTTTTTATCTTTTTGGAGTAAAATGAAGTTTTCTAAAATCTTTTTGGAATAAAGAATATAATTTTTATTTTTTTTGTAGTAAAGAAGTGTTGTTATTCTATTTGGAGTAAAGAAGAGAGTTTTACTCTTCGGAGTATAAATGCAAGTTTTCACTTTTTTCGGAGTAAAAGTTATCTGATTTTGAAGTTACTGACTTTCACTCAATGAAGAGTGAGAATTCAGAATCGACAAAATAATAATCTTGTAAATTTTATAGAAAGACAAAGTTGCATTTTTTCAAAAATATTGATGATATTTTGGTCCTTAAAATGCTGAGCTTAAATGTAAAAAGTTACAATTTTATCATTATTATTGTATTATTTTTTTTATCATTATTATTATATTATTTTTTTTATCATTATTATTTTAATATTTTTTTTACATTAAAGAAAACATTAAAACTATAAAAATTCGTTTATTCTTACTCTCGACACCTTACTGATACTTTATTTTGCCTCCTCATTAAGGAAGCTTTGTTTTTTATGTTATTTCATTTTTATTACCCTTCATTTTACTTATTTCTTTACTTTTGTTTTCTCTTTTCGTTTTTTCGCTATATTGACCTTGTGTCGCTTTGAGAACGTTTTTCTAGAAACGTATAACTTGGCTTTACAAAATGGACTGAGTTTACGGCACAGGATTATCTGAATCGCTTCATCAGACGATTTAATAACCGGATTGAAATTCGTCTTCTTATTTCAGTGATAGAATAACCATTTCAGAATAAGTGGAATTTTATATTACATTCCATCGTAAAATAAGTGAAATTTCATTTATATTCAAATTTAGAGAGTCATCCTGTTTTCATGATTAATCAAAAATTCCCTCTCTTTCCTTTCGCCCGGTGCCAGATTGAGACATTATTATTAGTGAACCTTCCAGTATTTATAGCGGACATTCATGTAACGGGATTGAGCTGTAAAGTTAGAATTTTAGATTCAAAATCTCCTGGCGATTATTAAAACCTTTTTTCAAATATGTACTCGAATTTTAAAGAATTTGAAAGACATTTTTAACTTATCAACATTTATAATTTTAAAAGTAAATAATCATGTAATTAAAAAATTGTAATTGTCTTTTCGATTCATAACAATCATTATTATATTTTTTATTTATATTATTATATTTTTTAACAGGACACGTTCTTAAACTTAAAAAATCACTTAAAATTCTCGCTTGCACTAGAGCCTCGTTTTAATAGCCGTAAAGAATAAATGTGTACTGGCTTTTAAATCGAGGTTCCATTGCATTTTTAGAATATTTCTGAAACAGGTTCTTTTTGTTTTTTTCAGGAGAATGTCTCGTAATGTCACACGGATGGACATCGTCCTATTTGCGATTGTTATCTCGATGTCTAGTTTAGTAAAATGTTCAAATGAGTTAACAAATAGTACAATTAAATGTGAGGATGCAAGACTAAGATGTGCCTATAGAACAGGATGTGGGACGGCTTTACAGCACTATCTTTTTCGTTGCTCATCCGTTCTTCATGGACAGATTCACATTTGTCCAGAGTCCTGTCAGCATGCTCTCATTGCTCTCACTAGTACGGACGAAGGAAAAGAACTTATGAAAGTAGGTATTTTTTAAGAATTTAATACAGAAAAAATACAAAAATGTTTTTGGTAACTTTTGAAAAACGAATTAAAGTAAACTATTTTGACAAATTACTTATGACCTTAAAGCCAAAGAATTTCAAATATAATAACATTAATATAACTTCAAATATATAATCAAATTGGGCTATAATTTTTTAATAAACTTTTGAAAGAAATTGATAAATTGTATTTACGATACATAATTGTATTTACGATACATAATTGTATTTACCATAAGTATGCAATAATTAAAAATATAAAATAAAGTCAAAACATAAAATAAAATCAAAACAT
Organism: Ganaspis sp. Gsp50; assembly: GCA_011057455.1. Classification (NCBI taxonomy): domain Eukaryota; kingdom Metazoa; phylum Arthropoda; class Insecta; order Hymenoptera; family Figitidae; genus Ganaspis; species Ganaspis sp. Gsp50. Next base: position 8,546 of record WNHD01000617.1, read on the forward strand.
GAAATAAAATCAAAAGATAAAATAAAATCAAAAGATAAAATAAAATCATAAAATAAAATCAAATAAGAGTAGTAAGTAAAATAGGAGTAGTAAAATAAAATCAAGTAAGAGTATAATGCAAAAATAATTGTTAAATCTTTGTTATTTTTAGTGTTATTGTGGTGAAAACGATCACGTGTGTACTCAGTCAAAACAAAAAATAGAAATATGTCGATCGTCAGTCACTGAAGCCATGAATAAGACAAGAATATCCTGCAGAATAGCAACGTGGATATGCAACGCGGATGCTGCTTGTTCCACAGCATTATTTTATTATAATAAATTTTGCAAGAGTATGTTTCATGGCAAAAAGTGCACATTTCGGTAAGAAAGTTTTTTGTTACATCAAGCATTGTTAAAAATAAAACAGCTGATATAAATTACATTATAATTAAATTTTAATTTAATTATAATTATAATAATTTAGTTATAATTATTCTATTTTAATACATGAAAATGATATCATTGACTTATTTAGATGAAATCTTTAAATAAAATGATCTTCAAATATAAAGATTTTTAAAAGAAATGGTTTTTAAATTATATGATTTTTGTATGAAATTACCTTTAAATGAAATAATCTCCATGCATTTTTGTATTTTCAGGTGTAAAAATTCTATTAAGATTTTGAGACATCAGGAGAAGGCAGATAAACTAAATACGTGTGTTTGTGATGGTGAAGAAGACCATGAGTGTGAAGATATTCATCGTAATATGAACTTATTGTGTGATAAAAAAGTACACCAGAGAAGTTCAAGTGCTGTTGGAATTGGAAAAGAAACTGTGATTGACAGGATAGCATTGTTTGTATCCTTGGTCTTACTTTTTCTTAATATATAAGGTAATGCATTACAAAATACTACAATTATTTTTTTTAGAAAACATTGTCTCAAGTACACAAACAGTTATTTTCAATTATCGAGTCTTAGTTTACAAAATTGTCTCAATTCCACAAACAGTTGTTATGAATTATCAATTCCTAGTTTAGAAGATATACATTTTTTATACATACTTTTTATATACTTTTTTATATACTTTTTTTATATACTTTTTTATATATACTTTTTTATATACTTTTTTATATCCTTTTTTATATACTTTTTTATATACTTTTTTTATATACTTTTGTTATACATACATACTTATTAGAAAAAGGTTTCTAAAAATATACCAATAATACACTTTATTAAAATAGAAACGATAATTTTAAAAAATCTAATTTTAGACTGATGTTGAATTGGGGATCAGAAGTGAACAGAGAAACAGTATTCCGTGAGTGAACGACCAAAGACACTAAATACCTACAAGTTAATACAATCGAAAGCAGCAAGAAACAAAAAGAAAGTTTGTTTTAAAGAATCTGGTAAAAATTATGAGCATAATATGTGTTAAAGGATGAAGAACATTGCCTTTTTCTTCCTCAAATCCGTAAATAGGAAAATACCAAATTATAAGCTTTTGTTTTTTTTTTTTAAAAAACATTACGTTAAAAGCATTAGTAAACAAATCTTTTAGTGTTTCATTTTCTGATCACTTATATTTTAATATATTTACACTTTTAAACTTTCGTTCTGTTACAATAAAAGAAGAAATAATCTGTAAAATACATTATATAATTATTAACAAATCTTTTCGTTAGTACCAATTTATATTTGATTGTTAATCAAATTTTGACGTTGTTTTTCATAAGAACATACATTTGTATAAGTTGATGATACTCTAATATTTTACGAGTGTAAAATATATCTATTTCTTTTTTATCTGGAGATTACTCAAAATGTTTGAACTTTTACAACTCTTTTTATATTGTAATTTTATTTAATAAAAAAGATTTTAAGAAATTTACGCAATTTGTTTGTAATAACCTTTTTTTTTGTTAAATAATTTCAATTTAAAACAGAGAATATTAATATTACAGGAAATTAGAAAAATATTGCTAGAAAAAATTTGGATGTTATTAAAAGCAATCTGAATATTAGATAAATTGATTATTTAATAAATTGATTGATTTGATTGATAAATTCTTTACACTTCAACAAATTATTAGAAATAATCTGAATATTAAAATCTAAATATTGAAAAACATAAACAATATTATTGAACAAACAAAAGAGGTAGAAAGAAAAATATTACTAAACGGTCAAAATTCAATAATTATATTATCAAATTCACAGACAATGACATATTTTCAATTTGTGTTACAATATCCGATTTAGATATACTATTTTCTTGCAAATCCAATTCTATTAAATTACTTCGTTTCAGTAAATTTATAACTTCGTTTACATTTGATATTTTATTGCTTTTTAGCGATAATATTCTAAGCTTAGGCAACGTTGGAAATAGCTCTGTAGAACTTATACCATTGTTTGATAATATTAATTTTTTACATTCCAGCAACGAAGACAGTCGATGTAAGAAGTTTCCCAAGTTATTAGAATCTAGATTTATTTCTTGAAGACAGGAAAAGTAGTTTTCTTTGCGTAAAACTGTGAGTCCTAGTCCAGAAAGATTTATTTGGCTTTCATTCTCTTTTTGCCAAAAATCAAGCAGATAGTAGTCTATTAATAATTTACTCCCTGTAAAACGAAACAGAAATGAATATTGAATAATTTATTATAGTAGAAAAATAACAAAAATATACATATAAAACATAGTAAATAATATACATATAATACATAGTAAAATTTCATTTTACATTCTAACGAAAGTGAAAATTATACTCACGTAAATCTTTGTAATAATTGCGATGCATTTTATCGATTTTAAATAACAGCTCCAAATCATTGAGAATACTTGAATGAAATTCAACCAAGTCAATGCTCTTCATAAGAAATATTCCAGTTAATAAGGCCCATTTATTATCTGGTTCCATTTTATACAACTGTCTATAATTTTCTAATTGTTCCCTAAATTGAATTTTATTACATTTATCCATCTCTGGTATTGTAGTTTTACAGATCCATGAAGAATCGAATTTAACAAAAGGATAACAATCGTTTTCAAAGTTTAAAACAATATTATTGTCAGTAGAAATATTCAAAGGTTCGTTGAAAGTTGTTTTCCAAATTTTTGAAAACTTTTCCTTGTCATACGACTTCCATTCGCAATTCAAAACTTCTCCATCTATACATAAACTGGTATTCGTTGACTGGATTGAAACATCGTCATGAAAGATAATAGATGCTTCAATATTGGACAATTGGGCCTTCCAAACTTTTCTTTTTTGAGCTTTGTAGCACTCAAGCAACCATCTTTGATAAAACCAAGCACTAGTATCGTTTGGATCCGTGAAAGTTGCATTCATAACCAAATCGAGTTCTATATTGTGCAAATTAAAAAAAATAATATACTTTTTGTAAAATAATAAATAGAAATTACTAAATAATAATTAGAAGTTTTTGGTTGATTACTACCTTCTTTATGTTTATTAATTTCGATTGGTAAATTATTGGTGACATCGGGGAACATTTTCGACAGTAATTTACTTCTGTAATGCCATGACGAGTAGTTGGAGAAATTGTTTAATATTTTCGACGTGGAAAATTCAAATTCATCAATATCAGCAACTTTGGCTTTTTGTACTATAAAGTTTCTATAATCCCAGCAGTGGACTGAAATTTATGTAAATATTCTTTAAATTTAGGTGCTCAGAATGTCTTTTTGTGCACTTTATTCTCCATTATTGCATAATAATATAATAGATTTTGTTTTTTTAGTCAAAGAATTTAATATTTTAAATGTATATCAATATTTAAACTTACAATTTCTTTCGTCGATATTAAGGCACTTTGCACATAAAAGTAATTCTCTTTTAAAATTTGGTTCTGGAGTGTAATCAATTACCCAACATCGATGATGCCAAACACTGTAAGACTTTGGATTTTCTCTTAAACAATTTTCAGTTAATGTCAATTCTTTTTCTAATTGTTCTTCCTTTTTTTCTTTGGTCCTACATTTAATTTTAAACAATAATTACTGAACGTAAGTTAATATTACTCAGTAACTATTAATTAGTACTTACTACTAATCAGTAACTATTAATTAGTACTTACTATTAATCAGTTCTAATTATTAATTATAGCTTAATATTAATTATACAACTTACCAATTACGTTTCAAAAGCACTTCTTTACGAATATTCCAAAGTGTATAAATATCCGAATTTCGAAGAAGTACTTTTTCAGTAGCTAATAATAATTCATCATCCCAGCTCTCTTCTTTTCTCTATACAAAATTTAAAGGTTGAAAAATATTTTTACAAATCCTTTTTCAATTATTTACAAATACGAATGTACTAAATATATTTTTATGGAATAAAAAGTTCATTTGAAACTACCTTCAAAAAAATCAAATCTTTCAAAGTGAACGCTTGTGTAAAAGTATGATACTTATTTAATATTCTCTTTTATATTAACAAATACCTTTTTAAAAATAAAGTTAATTGCAGTTCTGTACTCCACAACTTTTTTAGCCCTTTCTTTATTTTTTAATTCTTCTTGCTCTGCAGATGTGCGAACTTTTATTCGTCCATGCTAAAATAATAAATGATTCATAATATTAATCAGCGTTTTTTATAAAAGAACACAAATATACATAATCAAAAGACATTGTCTGTAGAGTAATTAAAGATAATTTTAATTACATGCAAAAGAATATTTTAGTTAAAATCTTGCATAAAGAATATTTGTTGAAAAACTTAAAATACGAAAATTATTCATACAAATAAATATGTAAGAACCCAAAGCGATAAGTTAAAATAATAAGTAGAAAAATAAAAGGAATTTTTACCATTTTGTTTTGAAATATTATTCCAATTTAAGTTATTACACACATCCAAAAATTTACAAACACACAAAAATGTCAACCAGGGATATATGTCTGAAATTTCCAAAAACATATAAAGATGAGTTCACAGTTAAATTAAGATAGAGAGAGACAGAGAGTGATTTCTGGACAAATTGCATCCTCTCTCTCTGACTGTAATCAACCATTTTCTCTTTATCCCGCCTTTTCTAGGTATTTGACATTTCGCAAATTAAATGCGCGGGCTTTTTAAATTAACCTTATAATTTCCCTTTTAAAACATAATTAAAGATCCTTCCTAATTACTTACTTGAATTAGTCAAATTTAATTCGCAAAGTTAAAGAAATTGTGGAAATGAAATGAGAATTTTGCTTAGTTTTGATCCAAGATAAGCTTAGATTATTTATTAACAATAAAATCAAAAGTGATCGTAAAATTATGTACAGATTGTCTATTAAAAATTAACAATTTGGGGAGTATCATGTTTTTTCTTCTTGCGTGCTAGATTTTTTCTGTTTTTGAGAACTGACATTCTGGAGCTCCTCGTCAATTCGTTCTTTGGCTCTAACTACTTTGGATTGAAGATAAAAGGATCCACCTTTTGATCTGTCGTTTGCTTCGAAAAGATATTTGTAATGTTTTTCTATTGCTTCAGTTTGCTCTGGTTTCTCTACATTAAGGATTTTTAAGGCTTCTTCTATAGTAATTCCAGTCCGAGTATTTGAAGCTACTCGCTGTGCACCTCTTTGTCCACCACCTGCTCTTCGAGCAGCTTCCTGACTTGCTGCAAGTTCCTGGCGAAGCGCTCGTGCAAAAGCCCTGGCAACTACTTGCGTTCCAAGAACAATAATTTGAGCTAGATATTTTGCCATAATCCTGATTATTCACCTTTAAAACTGCATGTACAAAGAATTCTTGCGATTTTGATGTTCCAAAAAGTTACACACTTAACCTCAAACGGCAGTTTCTGCAATAGAAAACACTTTTTTAAAAATACTCACAAACTTTAATTATTTCGATTTATTTGTTAATTTGTGCTGTTAATTCAATCAAGTGAAAATTAATGTTCAAAGTCAATTCAATGACAGAAATATATAAAATGAAACGTATTTATAAACCTTCTGATTCTAAACTTCTAATTAACGTGACTGCTATGCCAAATCCAGAAAATCTTCGTTTACGTTGCAATAAAAGTTATTTATAATTCGTTAAACACTCAATTTTTAAAAAATTTAAACACCGGTTTTGTCTTACGTACATTTTTACATTTCTTTTGCAATACTAATTTTTTAGTGCAAATTGCACGTGCGCATTTGTTAACGATTACGTTAAAATTTGAGGTTAAGTTACTTGGAAATTTACACTACTTAGTGGAAATTTACCAAGAATCAGAGAATTGGACAAATTTTCCTTGCAATTAGTAATTGATTAACAAATCAAAAACCAGGATTTGGTAAATTTCAGAAATTTTTGGAAAGTTTTAGAAATGTTCGCAAGTGAAAAGAATATTTGATTTGTCTGTTGTCACACGAAATTTCATTTTTTAAGGAAAGTTTTTAAGACATATACACGTGTTTTTTTCTTGACAGTTCCCATTTTATGAAATATATGGATATTTATTAACATAAGAAATACAATTATACACGTTATAATTCAAAGATATTGTTACCAATGCCAAAAATACTTTTTTGTTTGTAAACAAAACCAAACTTTGTTAATGAAAAACTGATCATAAGTGCATGTAAACATTTTTTGGTAATGCGTTTTATAGACGTCAAAAATGTTTTGTGACGTTATGGAATTGTTGGAAAATGAAAAAATGACGAGGATTTGTGCTCCGATGGTTAGGTATAGTAAGTAAGTATAAAACAATTTTTGACAGTTAAAAATACATTGGGTATATTGCAAAAGACTTATAACATTTTGCATTAACAGACTGCAATTTCGAACCTTGGTAAGAAGATACAATTGTGATATTTGCTTCACGCCTATGATTTTGGCAGATTCGTTTGTGCAATCATCGAAAGCTCGTGACAATGAATTTACAACAAATTCAGATGACAAACCTCTCATTGTTCAATTTGCAGCTAAAAATCCTCATGATTTTGTTCAAGCTACAGAAATGGTTGCTCCGTAAGTTAATCGGTTTACTTTTAATTGTTTTTTCTGATTAAAATAAATAGTGAATTGATTTCATTAAGTTTACTTTTAATTATTTACAGATATTCTAGCGGAGTGGATTTAAATTGCGGATGTCCTCAACGTTGGGCTTTAAGAGATGGATACGGAGCACATTTATTAAAAGAACCCCACGTCATAAAGGATTTAATATACCAAGTGCGAAATCGTATTCCAAACCCTTTTACAGTATCTGTAAAAATTCGCATTTTAAAGGATTTAAAAAAAGCTGTTCAAATCTGTCAGACAATAGAAAAAGCAGGAGCGTCTTTTCTCACAATTCACGCAAGAACTCCAGACATGAGAAACGAACCAATTGATTTAGAAAGTTTAAAAATCCTAAGAGACTCGGTTCAACTTCCAGTCATTGCTAACGGAGGTGTAAAAACTCTAGAAGATGCTTTAATTTTAAAGCAGGAATCAAGATGTAACGGTGTTATGTCAGCTGGTGGAATTTTAACCAATCCTACTTTATTTTCTGGATCGAGTGTAACAACTTTAAATTGTGTTCAAGACTGGCTTGATATAACTTCAACCATTCCAACGAATTTTTTGACATTTCATCATCATTTAGTTTTTATGTTAGAAAAAATAGTACCAAAGCCGGAGCGAAAGATTTTTAATGCCATGCAAGACAAGGAGTCGGTTTTAAAATTTATAGAAGAGTATTTTGGAATAACTCCTAATGTGATTCATGATCGGTATGAAAATATTGAATGTGTGTATGAACCGGTAAAAAATGCGTGTACCAAGAATGAGAATTTTAATAACGATGGATTGTCAAATTTATTTCTGGAAAATTTGTTCGTCAGTTGAACATTCTCTTAATGTGAAAGACATGAATTATATTTTATTTTTCTTAAAGAATGAAGGTATGTTTTTTAATTATAAGTCATTAAATTAATTTCAAGTTAAATTAATTGTATGTTAATAATAAATAATAATAGTAAATTAACTAACAATGATGTTTATTATTTTTATTAAATTTGTATATACTCTTGAACTTTTTAAATTAGAGATTATTTGATAACTAGATTAATAGAACAAAAATTGTTTAATAAAACAAGATTTAAGTAACTAAGTACATGGTAATTATTAATTCAACTTTAAATTACTTATTCATTTAACTATTTTTGATCTAAATATTTGAAATCCTGAGCCAGATGTTTGAACTTCCCGCTGATAAAACATGGTGTACTGTAGGAAAAATTTATGACGTGTATGCCACTTAACCGGAATTTTTTTTAAAATGTCATATGTATCATAAATTACGCCTTTTAATCTAGTAATAATGTAAATAATAATTCTAGTTAATACAATAAAAAGAAAAAGAGAAAAATGCCAAAACATTGATATATCCCGTTAAGTAGAAAAACAGAAACTTAATTTACTTGATTCTGCAATTTCAAAAAGCAATCTGTGAGTATTTGTTTGTTTTTTCTGTTGTATAAACATCTTGGCTAATAACATCAACTCTTCTTTCTATAATTATTCACAAATTTCTATCCCACAAGTACATTTTTACAACTCTGAAACTTAACCTATAAATCGTTTGTTTTTTAAACCAGAACTTGTTTTCATTGTTCTTCTTATTACTTCGTGGTTCTTCTATTATAATTTAATAATGAGATTCTAATTCAATTAACGCAGATTTTAAATTAATTTGTCCAATTTAGTGATATTTGTTTAAGATAAATTTAATAATTTTTATTTACAAACAATGGATGAAACAATTATGCAAAAAGTAAGGACTTATGGAAGAAATTTAAATAGTTTCTTGCGATTTTTGGAGTAAATATGTAAAGCATGTTAGATTACTAAATAATACAAAGACAATGCAAGAACACAGTAAGCAGTGAATTAAAATTAACATTTTTTTTAGGGTACAATGTCAACTCCAATGAGCGAAGATAGTGGAGTGTTAAGAGAATGGGCTCCACTTGCAACTCTTCTTCAAAGATTACCTGCAAAAATTCAAAATGGACTATTTTCACAAAATATTAGCTTTACTTGCATTGACGTTGTTCCTGAATTTATTGCAATTGGCACAAATCACGGTCTTGTTTATTGGTTCAATCGCGAAAATGGAGAAATACAAAAACTTCGCTGCGAAGTAAGTTTTTGTGGATTAATTCTTATTTCGAATTCTAGGTAATTTAGGTCCTCGATTAATGAATACGATGTTTTTCTTTTAAATTTACATAACGAAAACTTAGATAATGAATTTTAGAAAATAAGATGCAAATTAATACATAATAATAAAATACAATATAAATGCAATAAAATATAATATAAAGGCAATAAAATACAATATAAATGCAATAAAATACAATATAAATCTAGTTGTAAATTTAAAATAATTAAATTAAAAAAACGACAGGATTTTGTAGTTAACTTTGGATACAAATTAATTGCACTTTCAGAATATCAACACAGTAGTCACTTGTATTCGAGTGGTTTCGACAGTAGATTATATGGTTGCTGTTGGAAATGATCAAGGAATAGTTACAGTTTTTCAAATACCAAAACAACCGCCAGATTCTTTGCCAGAAAGTCTGAGACCGAAGCAGAAGAAGCAGGTACTTTTATCTTTATTTTGTTTTCAAGAATTTAAGAATAATCAAATAAAGTACTTTCGTTTAATATTTAAAATATTTATATTCATTTATTTAGATTAGATAGTACATACAATAAAAAATGTTCTTTTTAAAAGATTTGCTTCTTTTTAAAAAATGAATTCCTTCAATTTTAGGTGGAGAGGTATAATATTGCGGGTTTACATAAATGTACGGTCACGACTGTTGATTGGTCAAAAAATGGTATGAAGCTTTTTAGCGGAGATCAAGACGGTTTAGTTGTCTTCACTGAAATTGATTTCTATATGGTAGATAAATTTCTTTGTTTAATTTATATTATGTACATTTAAATTATCTTAAATCAAATCTTAAATTATCTTAAGTTAAATCTTAAATAATCTTAAGTTAAATCTTAAATAATCTTAAGTTAAATCTTAAATCATCTGAAGTTAAATCTTAAATCATCTTAAGTCAAATCTTAAATCATCTTAAGTTAAATCTTAAATCATCTGAAGTTAAATCTTAAATCATCTTAAGTCAAATCTTAAATCATCTTAAATAATATTTTATATCATCTTAAATCATATCTTAAATCATCTTAAATAATATTTTATATCATCTTAAATCATATCTTAAATAATATTTTAAATAATCTTAAATCATTTTTTAAATCATAAATCATATCTTGAATCGTCTAAATATTCGTTTTGGTGTTTTTTACAGCATTTATCCAAGTCTTCAGAGCTCTTAAACGAAAAATATTCAGTTGTGCAGCTCAGTTATCAGCAAGGATTACTTTTAGTGTCTACAGTATTTCGAACAATACTTGTTAATTTAAATGACAAGGGAAAGGTCATGCAAGTTGGCCAAAAAGAGCGTAAGATGTAAGTTACTCAAAAGCAAAGCTTTCACAAGTTTTGATTATATTATTTTTAAAAGGAGAAGGGATTTAAAAAACTAAAACTTTTAAACTTTTTAAAACTAATTTTTAAAAGAATAATATATATTTTTATTTACTTAGAAAAATTCATTACAAATTATAAAAGTCACTTTCAAATTGGTAGTTTATAAATAATTTCTTGATAAATTAGTTTGTTTCTAGTACATAAATTAATAAGTTTCTGGTAATAAAAAGTTATTTAAAAACAATACAGTACATTATTTTTAACATTACTTGAACGTATTGCAAATAATTTCAGATTAGGCAAATTGGGAGCAGTATTCGGAAATCGTCTGAGTCATGTACAAGATCCTGTAATTTACGCAAGCAGACCTGGTCTGAGACTTTGGCAAGCAGATAAAAATGGAACTGTACTAAAGACGCTAATGTTTAAAGTAATTTTTTAAATGTTTAAAGTTTATTTTATTCGTAAATTTAAAATCTTTTATTGGTAATTAAACTAACAGAAAGAAATAGATTGAAAGAAATTAGAAACAATTGTTTCGATTTTCTTTTAGAAATGTTAATATAAATTGAAAAATGCCTTGTACTTTTAATATTATCTATTTATTTATTTATATACGTTTATTTATATACGTTTATTTATACACATTTATTTATTCATTTATATATTTATTTATTTTTAGGACGCAATTAAATTCGGTCACGCGGAGGTAGAACTATTAAACCCTGCGCCAGAAAGTACACGAAAAAGTAGAGGAGAGCCAACCTTTGGAATTGTACTGCCATTTTCTGATGATCTGTTGGTCACTTACAGTGATGATATAATATATGTTGTAAATCCCGTAAATATTAGTATTACATCTGCGATTACTGATGTGAGACACGTTACGGACATCGCTTGTACAAAGGATGAAATTTTTATCCTCGAAGGCGAAAGAAATATTATAAGAGTTGCCTATCATCCGGAAAACAACTCTTTCATCTCTAGTGAGTTCAAATAATTTCTTAAAAACATTTCTCAATTAATCTCTTTCTTTAATTTCAAACTGTTCTTCTTCTATTTTTCAATCGCTTCTTCTATTTTCTGATATTTTTCGTTTCTTTATTTCTAAATACTTTCTTTCTGAAATTGTGTTTCAAAATTGTTTCTGAAAATCATGTACAAAATGTCTGTTAAATCATTGCACAAATTTTAATTAAATTGTTTATTTTTAGACTCAGATTCCATGATGGATTCCATATCTCTTGCCCAGATTAGCAAGCCAGTGACTACAGGAATTTTGGAGTTGACTTCAAAATTAAAGGAAAGTTCAATTGTTCCAGCGATCCCTTTCCACAAAATTAATCCAACGAATATTATTCAAGCAATAGGGTGAGATCTCTTTTTGCTTAACGTGCCCTTGTTTTGCTTTGATTATTTATTGTATTTATATCATTTTATTTATTTCATTATTTATTTATTCATTCATTTATTTATTCATTCATTTATTTATTCATTTATTTATTCATTCATTGATTCACCTATTCATTTGTTCATTTATATTCATTATATATTATATATATATATTTATATTCATTCGCTTATTCATTTATTTTATTATTTATTTCATTTACAGAGTCTTTCCGTCAGTAACGATAGGAACGGACACAACTTCGATCATAAATGCAGAAGAAGCCTTAGAAATACCACCAGCCGTTCCTTTCAAACTCGAAACATCTTTGCTGAATGACAACGATTCAACATTAGGGGTCGGAATAGAATTTTTCGAGAAAAGCCCCGTAGTAAACGAAAGACAAAACGATCGTCGTCGAATATTTGAGAAGATTGCCGAACAGGAATTTGAGGACGTTGTTTTTACTCCAGAACGAAGAAATAAAAAGTCAGGAAGTAAGACTTTAAATGGAAGTGAGAATGGAGTTTCAGAAAGTGATTCTCTTCATTTTAATAAATTAAAATTGGACAATGGAGTAACCACACATTCTTCGCTGCTTACTTTGAGTATTGACAATGATTTGGTGTTGAAGCCAGACAGAAATTTAGATTTGATTCAGAAGGATGTAGAGAATAAGGAAAAACTACTAGCGGATGTTTTGAATTTTGATCTGTCTGAATACATGACTGGGAGTCGAATTTATCCCCCGGATTCAAATATTTTAACTTTGATTGATGAAGTTCCTTACAATAATTGCATTGTAAATGAAAATGATTGTAATTTAAATGAGAGGAACGAGATTGAAGAACAAGATGAAGTGACTGATCAAACAGAAACAGAATCTGTAGAAGAAGATGCAAGTTATAAAACGGAATTGAAGAAACTGGAAGACTTAGGGGAATGCAGTAAAATACTTCTACAGAGCAAATTAAGTGAATTTGAAAACAATAACGTGGATATAGGAGTTGAGCCTCCAACTTCAATCTGCATTGATTCAGAACTCCAATTCAATGGTAAATAAGAAAACAATAATTTGAAAACAAATTTATGAAAGTTTATTTTATATTAGATTCTACAAAAAAAATTAATCCATTTTTATAAATTAATTTTCAAATTAATTGTTTTCGAAATAGAAAAGTATGAATAATTTAATTGTCTGATAATAGAATAAATTAAGGCAACAGGTGTACCGGAATAGGCAACATGATTTTTAAATACTTTCAGATCTTTCAAGAGAGTTTGTTTCGACAGTTGTTTACGAAGAGAAAAGAAAAGATAAAGAAAGAGAAGACTGGGTGTTTGTCAACTACCCTTGAATATTTTCGGATTCATTTGTAGTTCAAATGGAAAATTTAGTAGACTGATGGATTTTGTTGGTGATTATTATTAGTTGTTATTGATATTTTTATAATGTATTAATTATTATTTTACACGCTTTTTAAATTTAGTTTTTTATGTTTTAACAGAATTTGTTGACATTTTAAGAATGAGTTAATTTATGAATTAAACTTTAGAGTTAGAGGAATTAAAATTATATAAAAACTAACTCATTTTTTATGCAAGATTTATAATGATATTCCATTACTGAGAATGCATTTGCATTTATTAAAAACCACAAGCTCAACTGCAAAGTATTGAAGCAAATATAATATTTTTTGCAAATTTTAGAATAAACGAAAGAATATTTCAAAGTAGCTAGGCAATGAAAATCATTTAATTAGAACTAATCGCAGGAAGGTATTTAGATTCTGATTATACAAACGATTCTGTATTTTTTTATAGTCGTGCTACAGTTTATAAATTATATTTATATTAATAATTAGAATATTTGCTTGCTATAATTGCGTTTACATTATCTAGTCATAATCTACATTATAAAAATGTTCTCAGAATAAGTGCTACGCAATATTTGTATTTCTTTTATTGTACTTTGTTTCTAGATTAAATATTTAAAAAAAATTGTAACTTTTATTTAAAAATTAGTCCTTTTGCTTATTTTGTATTATACAAAAACTTTGACAGTTTGTGAAAATGAATGATTAAAAGTACCTTAATATTTCTCGTACAATTTAATTTAATTTATTCAAAATAGTAACAATGATGAGATTTATTTTAATATGAAGTATTTTATTCTATTTTCATACAATCTATTCTTCGCGATTTTTTGAAGTATACAAAGAATAATATTTTATGGAATCATCATCTTCTGTACTTCCTTTTCAAATAATAAATAATTAATAAATAAAAAATATAAAACAATGACAAATATTCAAATGAATTGGTATTTCGGTACTTCCCCCTTGTTAAGTGATTGGCTCCCCTGTAATCCATAATTTCTCACAGTGGTGAAGTGGGAGTCCCCTCAACATCCAAAATAGAAAATAAATATAAATATCATTATACTGTTGATAAACAATACAATATAGCTTATCATTGTTTATTATAATAATAAATATTAATATTTTATTACTATTTTCGTTTCAAATGTCACAATAAATAATAAGAACAATGCTAATATCATAGAACAACTTTCAAATTTAAAACTATTTTTGCGCTCGTTGTACAGTTGGTATTACTGCAAGATTAGTTCCTTGAGGAGACGGTGGTGGCGCTGGCGCATTTCATCGTGTCACGTCAAAACAAATCACATACGTTATTTATATTTTACCAAAAAAGTAAGAAATGCCTTCGTATTTTGTGTCTGATGACCTAAAATAACAAAATATTTATTTAGAAAGTGTGTTAAATTCAATGTGCCATTGAAAGAAATTCTCTATCTGTGATTCAAGACGTCAAACTTTAAGACTGAAATTTAGAGGTTACGTGGTCAATCATGTCTGGATACCCGGGTCAAGATTATTGGTCTCAACAACAACAAAGCCAGTATAATTTCGAACCAGCTGGTTTTGGACAACCAAATCAACAATTTGAATTTCAATCATATCCGGAGCAGCAAGGAGTCGATTATTCTTACTCTCAGAAAGGATTTCTTGACCCTACGCAAAGTGATTTTGGCAATGACATTTACGGTCAGGACAGCTACACTAAAGGTAAGGATTTGTAATTTTCTTTCTTTTTCTGTACTCTTTTCTGTAGAAAAAAAGTGAACATAAAGATTATTTTGTATGTTTA
Organism: Ganaspis sp. Gsp50; assembly: GCA_011057455.1. Taxonomy (NCBI): domain Eukaryota; kingdom Metazoa; phylum Arthropoda; class Insecta; order Hymenoptera; family Figitidae; genus Ganaspis; species Ganaspis sp. Gsp50. The sequence continues at coordinate 23,615 of WNHD01000617.1, forward strand.
CTATAAATCTGCTACTAATTGCGAACTGTTGACGATTTTTAAACGTTTTCAATGTTTCATGAAACATTTTTATCTCAGTTATTTCTTAGAGTAGAGTTTGAAAATTGATGTTTAATTTGTTTTGAAAAGCAGTTAAATATGTAAAAAATTAGCTTAATTTTTCTTAATAAATACAAACGCATTCTTGAAATTAAAAACGCTGAGCTTTTTAAAAACAAACTTGATTATAACGCAAGAAGTTTAAAACAAAAGAAGTTGTTTGTAACAAAAGAAGTTGTTTGTAACAAAAGAAGTTGTTTAAAATAAAAGAAGTTGTTTGTAACAAAAGAACTTGTTTAAAATAAAAGAAGTTGTTTGTAACAAAAAACTTGTTTAAAATAAAAGAAGTTGTTTGTAACAAAAAACTTGTTTAAAATAAAAGAAGTTGTTTGTAACAAAAGAAGTTGTTTAAAATAAAAAAAGTTGTTTGTAACAAAAGTAGTTGTTTAAAATAAAAAAAGTTTTTTACGAAAAAAGTTGTTTAAAACGAAAGAGCTTGTTTACAACAAAAGAACTTGTTCATAATAAAAGAACTTGTTCCAAAAAGCTTGTTTAAAACAAAAGAATTTATAAAAAAACATTTTTCAGGTCCAACAGATTTCACAGACGAGGAAAATGAGCCGCCGCTTTTAGAGGAATTGGGAATAGATCCGGATCGAATTATTCAGAAAACTCTGGCGGTTTTAAATCCTTTTCATCGTCGTGGACAGACAGACGATGCCAATTATCTTATGCAAGATTCGGATTTAGCTGGTCCAGTTGCTTTCTGCATGATTCTTGCAGCTTTCCTGCTTTTGGCTGGGTCAAAAGCTCATTTTGGCTACGTCTATGGACTTGCAGTGACTTCCTGCCTCCTCATGTACCTTCTTCAATCACTCATGAGCAGCACTGGTAACATTACACTTTCATCTGTTGCCTCAGTGTTAGGTTACTGTATATTACCCGTCGTCGGATTAGCAGGAATTGCAATTTTCACCTCACTTCGAGGCTCAATCGGTTTAATTTTTGCCGCTCTTGCAGTTGGCTGGGCATCCCTCTCTGCTTCCAGATTATTTTCAGCAATGTCCGGAGAAGAAAAACAACGTCTACTTATAGCTTATCCTTGCATTCTTCTCTACGGAGTTTTTACTTTGATAGTTATCTTTTAAATGAATTTAAAAAATAGGTTTTCTTTCAAATCGTCGTTATATCTGTAAATTTAATTCAATTTTTATTCAATATTAACGACATTGTTATTTATCTTCAGTTTTTATGAGGGATTGTTAAGATAAAGAAAAGAATAAAGAATAATTTAAAATATCTTTTGGTTTTTGAGATATTTCTTTGGCCTTGAGATATTTTTTGGTACTTGAGATACTTTTTGGTTCTTGAGATATTTTTGGGTCTTTGAGATATTTTTTGTACTCAAGATATTTTTTTGTTCTCAAGATATTTTTTTGTCCTCAAGATATTTTTTGGTCCTCAAGACATATTTTGGGCCTCAAGATATGTTTTTGCCTCAAGATATTTTTCGGTCCTTTAGATACTTTTTGACAGTTTGTATTTTTAGTCTATATTCTATTATTCAAGTAAATTATTTTTGTACATAATGACATTGAATGTATAACTTGTCAGCTTGAAAAATAATAAAAGGGTGAGCCTACTTGTTAATTGTTATACTTTAACATCTTTTTAATTTGTCCAATTAAACGCTTAAATAAAGTAAATTATTATATTATTGTTTAATATTAATTTAATATTATCATTTAATAATAATTTAATCGTATAATTTAGTTATAACTTAATTATATTACAATTTTATTATATTGCAATTTATTACAATTTTCTTATACTACAATTTATTACAATTTTATTATAATTGAACTATATATATATTAAGTATAAGTGTTATGTGTATATAAGTGTTTGGCACATTTTTATTATAAAATTAAGGTCCTTGAAAAATTATATTATTAAACTATATCGTTTTATTTAATTTTATTTAGACACAGGTTTTCCAGATAAACCGGAGTGATTCCCTTTTGAGTTTCTTGGAATAAACTAGCTATTATGAAGGTGAGGGAGTTATTACCGGCACACCTGAAAGCTGGTGATCGTGAAGGGAAGGCATTAAGTCGGCTGGTGTGTGAGAATGAATCGGATACATTGCATATGTATGAAGAGTAAGAAGGAAAGTGAATAAAGAAAAAGTAATTCGACGATGACGTGTACGCTTGCGTATTCAACGTGCAGTAGTTGCACTTTTGTCTAAGAAAGGATAAAGTTAGGGTAGAATATGAAGGGTGAAGGGAAAAACTTTATTGAAGCGAGCAGAAGGTAGAACAACGAAATAAAAAATCTAGACTCTTGCAGTGGAAACTCATGAATCTGGTAGTGACTCTGCGTACTCCATTTTCAAGAGCCAAATGGTTCATGAGCTTCATATTTTCTCCTCTTGCCGGGAAAGGAAAAAATTAACTTAATAAAAAAAGGAACTTTTGGAAATAGGCGAGCGTGTAGACATTTTCAATTTTCACGGAGCTTCATTTTATTTTTGTTAATAAATCACCCTATTCAACATATTTCAGCCGAAAAAGTATTTTTAAAAAGAAATTTGAATATTAGTAAATTATTATTATATATTATTATTATTTATGATTATTTTTGTTTAAATAATAATTTTATTAATTTAACAATGTGAGTTTAAATAATTTTTTAATTGTTTAATTAACATGAAGTTTAGTATTGAATTTTCAATTAAAATTTAAATGATTTTTAAATTAATTAAATTCAAGCAAATTGGTTTTTTAAAAAATGAAGAATATGAATTTAAATCAATTTTTATATTGAATTAATAAATTGTAATGATTATATTTTTATCAACACAAAAAATAAATAGAATTGAATTTTAAACAAATTTAACATAATGTGAATTTGAATAAAAATTAAATTTAATATGAATTTGAAAAAAAATTTATCGATTTGAATAAAAATTAAATTTAATATGGACTTGAATAGAAATTAAATTTAATATGGATTTGAATAGAAATTAAATTTATAACGAATTGAAATAAAAATCAATGTGAATTTAAATAAATAATTTGACAAAAATTGTTAAAAATTGAAAGAATGTTTACCGAAAAACTAAATTAATTAATCAATTTATTAATGATTAAATTAATTGTAAAATAAATTAAAAAATAAATAAATAATTATTAAAATAATTTACTTTTTTCTTAATTCCCTAAAATTCACTAAGAATTAAAAATCATAAAAATTGGCTTGACTGAATTTAAATAACGACTAATTTTAATTATACAATTTTAAACAATAGTTAATTAATATTATATAAACAAAATATAACATTTTATATATACTCATTTACAAACATTTAATTTTGTTAAATAATTTTAAATGCTCCCCGAATTCAAATTTCCCGCTCAAAACGAATAACAATTTTTTATGCATTTTTAATAAATTTATTCAAAAATGTATAAAATTCCAGTTGTATCCAATTGCTTTCTTCATAATTAATAAAATTTGCAGATAAAACTAATAAATGTGCAAATTGAAAGCAACTGTAATTTATTTTTAAACTTTTTAAATAAAAAATTTGAATTCTTGTATTGCTGTCGGGCGCAGATTGAGCTAGTTACGGCACTGCGGGGTCAAGTGTCAAATCATAAACTTTTTGACGGAGTTAATTTTCTTAATTTTAATTGAAATAATGAGTGTTTGAAAGATTTTTGTGCCATAGCTGAGCCTCGTTACCCTTTAGTTTAGTGTCATTAACTCGAAAATCGATTAGAATCACTTATTTAGCACCTAAATTGCAATATAAATTGCCGCCGCTGATTTTAGCAAACATGTCCAGAACCAGCATGAACCATTGTCGTGAATCTGACACTCATATTTCCTCTTATTTTTACACATGGGTACTAACTTTTTGTACTTTACGTTGGCAATTTGTGTTTACTGACACATTTGTAAGTAATTTGTGAATGCGCAAGTAGATAAAATTAAACTGCGCGCAAGGGAAAAGTCATATTCAGTTTTTAGGTTATGCATAAAGGAATTAACGATTGAAGATTATTTTCGAGTTTTTACGCGCAAAGAAAGACTGATAATAATTAGAGCATGTTGTAATCTAAACCTTGCAATATTCAGGATATTCAGTAAAGTGGTTTTGGCCTTTTGGGTGGTTTTGTTTATTACAAAGGGGCTGTTTGTTTTATGTCAGGTATATTGCTAAAAATTTGAAATATTAGGTTGGCAGACTGTATATCGATATGTGACATATCGATATTTTGAAAATCTGTCAAGTGCTTTTGGCGGTTGACACTTCAGTGCGGATTCTTGGCAGAAATGCATCCTTAACGAGTTAATTTGAATAATTTTCGCGAAAAGTGTAGGTTAGAGGTTCCTTCCTTCTTTTTGGTTGGTTTATATTGGCCTAAGGATAAAAGGACAACAGTCGGAGTGAGTGAAAAGTGTGAGCAGGGGGTGAAATATGAGAAAAGAGTGAAATGGAAAAAAAGGACTGCGCATTGAGGACTTGGAGCAAGGACATGAGTGGGTGAGGAACCTGGTGAACGACGGAGCGGGGTAGTGGACCATCGAGCGATGATGGTTCAAGAGAGGGAGTAAAGCGAAAGGGGTAGGGGAAAAGTCGACCTGCTGGTATTCTTGTTGATCCAGAAGCAGCAGTGTGCGTTGTGACGTGAGACAATGGCGGTACTCTTAATTGTGGTATGGTGCATTGTTGTGATCAGCTGATCGGCCTTCGGCAAGCATTGCTGTCAAAAGGGACGTCGTTATCCCGACCCAACATCCTTATAAAACATCAAGTGGACGGATGACCCGCCAATGTTGTCGTTGACCTGATTGACACCCCGCGCCCCCGTCCACCCCCGTGTGCACTGCCCCATTATTATTCCAGTTGCAAGCGTCCGTTGTCCTCCCTTCAATCCTTTTTTTCGCGAGTGATTTCAATTTTACAGTGGTGTATGAGCGCGAGATTCGCAGGAAATAGTTTTATAAATGTGTCTGGACCATGCCTACAAGGAAATACTACAGACGAGATGTCAGCGAAGTTAGTTGCTTCCTCAAATACATGATCTTTGGATTTAATGTTTTATTTTGGGTGAGTACCTTTTGCATATTCTTGTAAATTACGTTTTTCGTCAAATACGGGGTTTTGTAGAGTTTACCTTGATGTTATTGTTATCATCATTGAAATGCGAATTCAATGTTTTGAAAATACGGGAATGATGAGAGCGGGAAGATCATTGTTTTTGGACCATTGTTTTTTTATTCAACAATTTGTTTTTAGACCATTGTTTTTTTATTCAACAATTTGTTTTTGGACCATTGTTTTTTTATTCAACAATTTGTTTTTGGATCATTGTTTTTTTATTCAACAATTTGTTTTTGGAGCAGTAGGATGATTTGCTTTCGGAGTATTTTGATCAGTTTTTGGAGCATTTGGAAAATTTGTTTTGACAAGTTAGAAGTGTTGACAGGTTGTTGGTCTTCTGGATAATTCCTATTAATAATTTTATTATTTAACAATTGCAAGGTTTCGTTTTCTGAAGTATTTTTTTAAATTAGTTTACTATTCAATCTTGAATAAATATTTTTGAATAAAAAATAATATATTCTCGTTCGAAAAGTAAAATATTTTGACATTTTTGTTCAAGAATAAATAAATAAATTAATTGTTTAAGAATAAATTAATTAATTGTTTAAGTATAAATTAAATAATTGTTTAAGAATAAATTAAATAATTGTTTAAGAATAAATTAAATAACTATTTAAGAATAAATTAAATAATTGTTTAAGAATAAATTAAATAACTTTTTAAAAATAAATTAAATAATTTTTTAAGAATAAATTAAATAATTGTTTAAGAATACATTTTTAATAAAAAATAAAATGTTCTATCTAGAATAGTTATTCTACAATTTATTCTAGTAACGTAAATTATTCTATGATTTATTCCAATAACGTATAATTGATTCAAAATCAATTAGTAGCACGGATATTTGTTTTTGAATCATTAATTTCAATCTTAGGTGGTATAAAGGCTATTGAAGTGTGATTTTATTGTTCCTTGGCAGAAAGTAATTGCTTTTATTCCTTTCATAATGTTAATGGTTAATACATAGTTTTCTATCGTGTAAACTTAGATACAAGTTAATTAATAAATTTCCATTTTTTAATTTTTATAAATTAAATCATAACACGAACAATGAGCACTTAAATTCATATTAATAATAGAAAGAACGTTTTAAAAGTTCTTCTGTCCATTGGCAATTTTCCAAATTTTGCATTCATGGCAAAAATGAACTTATCAATATCCCAGCATAAAGTAAGAAAATGGTGTTCTCGTCTAAACGATTGGCAACTGACCAAATCAATTTCCGACCCAAGTCTTTTTGTTTATTTACGAGCAGTTCTTATTGTTACAGTCAATTTCTATTTCAACAATTTCCAAATTTTCTCAAATTATCTATACTTCTACACTTTTATTATTTTGATTATTCAGTAGTTAATCAAACTTGTTCCTTTCCGAAATTATAATTCTTCAAAAGATCGGGAAAGTCTTTTTTTCGAAACTCTAATTTTAAAAGAAATCAATAAATTCATGTTTATGGGAGTGTTACAATATTTTCTTAATTATTAATAAAAATTGGATTAACAATGAAACTAATTGAAATTATTACTCTTTGTTAAACTTTTTTACTGTGAAACATATTATAGGAGGTATATATTTTGCGCATAATTTTAATTCTCTATTGAAAATTACGGTGATGTACATCCTTATTATTGTTATGAACGATCATAAACCCTAATACGTGTAATTTTCTCATAATACTGTGCAAGGCAGAATCCATGGAGTATAGAAGTGGCATTGACCTTGACAAGTTAGAAAATTTTGCAATTTTCTGTTGAACCTTCAAGCATTGAAAATAGAAGACAAAATTATAAATTATCTTATTTTATACATTTTTATTAAAATTTAAAAACTTACAATGTAAAATACTAATAGTAATACTTAGTAATAGTTATACAATTACAAAAACAATATTAATAGTTGCAAATTAATTACCTATATTGAAAGCTGCAATTAAATAAACTGTGCAAATAATTACAAAATACACATTAATATGTAATTATATGTATTATAAACTTCCGTAAATAAAAATACTATTAATTTATTTTTCTACGTATTTAAAACTCTAAACATTCGAACGAACGAAGTCTTTTTTTTAATCAAAGAATTAAAATTTCTCAAAAAATATAAATTAATATAAAAAAAGATAATTAAACCAAGGATTAGAAGAAGTATAAAAGAACACACACACACACACATATATATATATATATATATATATAATACATTTCCTTCGCATATAGTAGAATATTAAAATAAAATTTTAATTTAAAAACGTAAATCTTGTTGGTTGCTTAAATTATACCGCTATTGTTTTACTTAATACCAAAAAAATGTAGTTTCTTAATATCTATTTTATTATCAACAAATTGAAGCGTTGCCTTTTTCCTACTAAAATTTTCTTTATTATATATTCCATCTCTACAAAAATTGACATCTATTGTGCCTGTGAGTTACAAGAATTTAGATTTAAATAAAAATTTATCTGGTTATATAGAAACTATAACGGAAGTATAACTGGATGTCAATATTTTAACGTGCATACCTGAAAAACCCTTTTGTTCCAATAATAACGCTATTTTTAAATTATTTTCTGAAAAATCGTTATAACCATCATTTATTCTTGCTCCACTGGTGTCTAATAATCCTAACAATAATTTTATCTCGACAATTGTGAAATAAATAATTTGACTAAATAAGTTCAGTTATAACTAATTGTTAAGGAAAATTAGAAATCTGAGTACAATTGTCATCCTAACGGTAATAATAATTACAAATAATAAGTCGCGCATTATGATTTGTAAATAATTTCTTTAACTTTGTTTAATTTTTTTCAACTTTTACACATTTTTTAAATTTTGCTCTGTCGAATCGTTTCATACAAAAAATTATTAAATTTTAACATATTTTTGGTGGTTCTAAATTAACATTTTATGGTTATGTTAAATTAACACTAGAAAATGTTCCTCATTCAATAACAAATATTTAACCAGCGTTTCTTTAACGTAGGACACAAACTGTTCATCTTTACGGATAAAAGATTTTTTCTTATAATTTCGAACAACGAATTTTTTATTAAGAGTTTAGTTTCCAAGTAGACAAGATAGAAATCAATCTATTACCCTAAATGCAAAAATTAATCATTTTGTAGCATACATAAATTTACCTACAAGTAAAATATTCAAAATATTAATTATTTATACATATATAATTAATGTATGTTATTCTTATACATGTACTTAATGTATGTTATTCTAGTACACACTATGCATTTAAAAAGACATGTACGTCAATTTAAAATAATGATAATTGAAACGCGGTAATTAAGTATTGACAATAATAAAAGCAACCGAACGTCTGTATTTACTGTAAGATTTTCGCATTTCAATGCATCCGGGGATGAGAAGGATTAATTTAGTAGCACAGAAATTATGCAGAATCTTGAACTAGTTATGTATTTATTATGCTCGAGTTGCATATTCCAACTTGAGAATGCTTTGCTAGTCATGTACTTGCACATATGTACGTCACGGTCTATATATCACGTGCATGTATTGAATGGCGATTGTTACTACGCCAGCGATCCTAAAAAATGGCTTACCTTGTCAGCCGGACGCAAAAACAGTTATTACGAAGCGCTATTCCAAAGCAATTTTACTTTCTGCACTATCGCTTGAATCCGGAAATATTTTACGTTGCTGTTGTTGTATTTTGTCGTCGCGTGACGTTCGTTTAGCACACGATTACACTGTAAAAAAAGAAGAATTTGTTATACACCGAAAAGTGTAACTTTATTTGAATAACACTTTTCAGGATGAAAATACATGTATAAAGTGTAATATAAATAAAAGTGTGATTTATGTTATTCTTTTAGCACTGCGCAGTGCACACAGAAAATAATGTATCACTTATTTAGAGAAAAAATAAATGGCAGTTACTGTGATGAGTTATACGTTTTTTTTATCAAATTTTATATCGGAAGACGCCATAATTTTCATTTAATAATAATTATTATGGTTTTAATTTAATATACTATAATTAAATACGTTTGCAACTAAAACTTTATAATTTAGTAAAATAGTAGTGACATTTTAAAACTTAACCTATAGAACAGTAAATATTTCGCATAAATCTTCATTACAATGCTAAACAAGTGGAAAATTATTTTCATTTCATGAACATTCTGCTTCCTCATAGAGAAAATTTCAAAAATAGTTGAAAAGTAACAATTTTTCTATAAATTTCTGGTAACATAAACATTTTATATACGTTAGTTAATTCATTTTTTATTTTTACTTTAATTAATATTTAATGGTGCCTGTGAGTCAGAACTCACAATTTTTCAACAAAATAAAACTTGTTAACAAATAAATGTGTTGCTTAGAAATTAAGAATGATTCCATTTTTTAATTCAACTTCCTAATACAACTATGCCCCTTTACTTTCTTTATCATGAGGTTCAATTCACAAGCTAAAAAAGAAAATTTCTTTATATTTTCTTGCAAAACGACAATTTTCTAAGCTACACTCATACAATGCAAATAAAGCTTTAAATTGTAGAAAAAGAAAAGCTTTTCCGTTTACTCACATTTCAGTGTATTCAGGCGATGATTAGCGACGTTGGAAGTTTTGACTTTTTTTTCGAGGTTTGTTCCTCTAGATCCGTAGTTTTTGGCGTTAACAGGGGCACCTCTTGTAGGATACGCTACGGTCTTAGTTGATTAGAAGCTTTATTTTACGCTATAATCAACTCTGGGTCATAAAAAGACTAGAAAGATATCTAGTCTGACCCTCGCCCCCATAAAAAATAAAAAACCTAAAAAATGAATTTTTAAACAAATGAAGGGTGCGCAGAAACAAAGCATTACCCGCCAATTTTCTTGAGGTTACTTTTACATCATATTTAACGTTCTTTCAAATAGTTTTTCGTTCCATGCGTTATTGAAAATATGAAATTCTGATTTTTATAGGTTTTATTGTAATGATTAATACTTTTAATTAACAATAAAATGATATTTATTATATAATATTTATGTCTAAAAATTGGTGTGTCGTACCGGCGGATACAGCTTTGTTTCAGCGCACCCTTCAAATATAATTTTTATTTAAATTTTCAAATGATATTACCTATATTAACAAACATAAAAAAATGTTAGGTTTAAAAGACTATTAAATTAACATTTTTTTTTAATAAAATTGTATAATATATAATATTAATGGAAAATAGGAAAAACATGTTTTACAAGTGAATAAAAAGACAATCACAAAGAGAGGGAAATTCTAAAATTGTAAACTACTTGTAGAACTCTTGAATATCATTTATTTAAAGTTGATTTCATCAATAAACTGTATAATAAAAACAAAATATTAACAATTTGTAATGCTATCGAGAAAAAATATATTTTAATCTATTATAAATAAACTGCCCTTGAATTTAGGATTTTTTTTAAACTGATTTTTTCTTCTTTAGAGCTAAAATAACTTGTGTCATTTCGAATTACAATGTGAAAAACGCATTTGTTATAAAACAAAAAGTGTGAATTTGAATGCATAATACAAAAATATAACGTAGTCCAATTCCGGGAGTTGCAGGAGAGTTAGAATCCATGGGGCAACCGAGTCCTGGTAAAAAAATTATTTTTATTAATAAAAGAGGAAATATTTTATTGTAAAGATATTTGAATGGAGAGGCAAATATTTTGTTTCTTACCTATTGCAGAATTAAGACTGCCAAGGTGCAAGCGAACTGAGAGCTCGGAAAACGGAAGGATCTGGAAGCTGATTTTTTTCAATTTGGCCCAATATTACGAGTCCTAAATTTAAGAGATTTCTCCCCGCGTTCACATCTCTATTCCATGATATGTGACAGGAACTGCAATGTGCTGTGCGATTCTTGTAAAGTTTCACTCTGCAATTGCATGAGCTGCACATTTTGGTCGTGTTGTATTCGTTAACAAAGATTAGATAAGAGTTAACAAAGATTACTTGAAGCTTTTTTGAACCAAGAACCTTTGACTGTTAACAAATACGACTAACAACACGCCATAATGGCATTCGTACATGCCCGCGCATCCAAGGTGAGATTTCGGGCTGTCCAAAGACAATCAGGTGTGGCGACTTTTCTGAAACTCTTCCAATAATCTGCTTCGCCAAAAGATCTACTTCCCTCTGGACGTTTTGATACTTGTCCCATGGCAGGCGAGCCACGCACTTTTTTTCTAAATACACCTGATTTCTGTAGAAGGCTTCTAGACGAAAGAGTGTGACAGGACGAATTTTCCAAGGATCTTTCGAATTTACATTCGAGCCATATTCTTTCTGCAATTTTTGGTAGTATAGTTTCGGATTTCCGCCACTTTTAAACATTATTGTTTTTCGTTTTTCCTCTTGCTTTTGCCACCGATAGGATTTCGTTGAGATTGTCAAGGGTGCATCGCGAATATCAGATTTCCATTCAGATGTAACATTTCTTGTAACTCCAGCCATTGCGAATTTAAGACCTGGATCAATTCCAGTAATTTTTTAAAACTTTTTTGTAACTCGCTGATTGGGTTGGGGTGTGAATTCAAAGCTGTCTTCGGTTAGAGAAGATTTTTTACAGTCAAATATAAGAGAGACATCTATGCCATTCGTTGTTATGGTCCCTGAAAATTGTGCATTTTTAATCACACTGTACTTGTCTTTTAATGAAGAAGTATTTATGTATTTCGCCCATCTTTTTTGGTTTGCCAAATGATTGTCAGCATAGATTCGATTGTGCTCAACATTAATTTCCTCGTCTTCTCTCTTGTTTATCTTTTCAATATCAAAAATGTTGTCTTGAATTACTTTTATTTTTGTTAAATATTCTTCTTTATTTTTGCCTGTCAATTTCTTCTCTTTAATAGCCTTTCTTAGCATCTTTTGTTCTTCTTTTAAATTATCCTTTACTTTATTTCTCTTGTCTTTTTCAATTTTGTTCAATTTCTTCCTTTCTGATAATTTTTGTATATCTTCACTTCTTGATTGTTTTTCGTCCACTGGTTTACACGGATTACGAGTTGCTTTCTCACCAGTCTTGTTTCTTATTCTTGATTCTAATTCTCGGATTGTTTCCTCAAAAATTGTGTTTGTATACATTACATGCTTCAAACCTGGTTTCATTACAGGAACAAGATTGAAGGCGGGAAGGTTTTTAGAAATTAAGTCTTGTTGTAATCTGAAGAAAAAGTTAAAAAAGAAATGACATGTGTCTCTTTTTTTCAAATCAGAAAAATTTAATTTTTCAATATTAAGATCATTCAGATCTTTATCATTGCAAATATTTTTATCCAATAAGTTTTCCATAATAATTTTCATCGACTCTTCTTCTTTTTCATCTTCCTCTTCGTTATTCTCTAAATTTTCTTTCTTTTCTTTACATTGAGCTTTCTATTTCTTCACTTTGTCATTTTCCTTTTTGACTTGTTCCTCGGTTGCTTCTGTTTTAGATTTCTTCTCTTTGTTATTTTGCTTTTTTACATGTTTCTCGGCTGTTTTACAACTTGTTGGTTCCGCTGCCAGTTCCCTCTCTCTTCTTCTGATATTTTTCTTCTCTCTCCTCTCCATTTTTTTCTCCCAATTATTTTTATAGACATGATCTCTTTGTTTCATCATTTCTTCAATTTTCTCCTGTCTTATTCTACGCTTCTCTATATCATCCATCTGTTCTTCACTTTCCAATCCTGCCTCTCTCTTTATCTGTTTCCAATATTCTCTTTTACTCTTCCACTTTACTGGTTGTAATTGATTTTTTATTCTATTTCTTTCACTTTTTTTTTTGTTCTCAAGTTTCTTTTCCTGAATCTGTTTCTTACTCTTCTTTTTGTCCTTGTTCGTCAACACCAGTGCTTTCTTTTTTAACAAGAATTTTGCAATTCCATTCGGTCCATGATATTGTAAGTTAGTTAAAAAGTTGACGTTCATTTGTTGACACATTTGTTTCAAGAGATCTGTTTTATTTTTACCTGGGTACAATTCGTGTTTGTATTCTCTTAATTGTTTAAATTCATCAAGAAGCGCATGCAACTCAGGATCTCTTTCTGTCATATCTACCTGCGAGTTATCTTTAAATAGATATGTCAATGTTAAGTAGTCTGATCCAGTTTTAGTCCACTTGTTTCTCAAATGAGGGTTTGTCGGATGACGTAAAGCAAAGTCCGCAAAAATGGATACAACAATTAACAGGGGAGAAACTTGTTTCGAATTTTCATAAAATAATTCCTTCAACTCTTCATTGTCACAAATTGTATTTAGTCCGATTTTGACAGTACGCTTATCTGTTATTTTATCGTCTTCTTCGCTGCTGTTAATTGTATAGTTCCGCGAACCACCAGTATTAGTTGAAATAGGTGGCAAAATTTCGCCATCATCTACTCGATCATTTTTTTCCCTTTTTGTTTTTCTCTCATTTGCATAACTATTCGTTGAACAATTGCCTACTTTTTTCCCGTCTTTTTCTCTGGATGCTCCCGCCATGACTTTAGGTTCTGCACTAGTGCCAACAACTTTTTTTTCCTTTTCATCATTTTCCAATCTCATCTTCACATTCCTTTCATTGGTATTACTTTTTTTTCTACTTTTTCTCTTGCCCTTTTCTCTTTCGGGTAAATCGTTATCATTTTTAAAATTTATATCAGTTTCTTTGGATCTTGTAGAATCCTTTACACTTTTTGACGACACCTTTGTTTCTTTTTCTCTTACCAAATGGTATTCTTCAAAATCGCTGTCACCTGACTCGCAACCGCAAAATAATGTTTTGCGACCACATTTTCTGGTTTTCGATGTAAAAGCGTATTTTCTTATCACTATATAAACGCATAATAATAAAAATAATCACTATTTAACATCAATTTGTCCCTGATTTTAAAATGTTGATTGATTTAATGTATATACAGCAGATTTTAGTGATCGAGTCATGTCATCATTTTAAACAATACAATTTCTTCAAATTTAAAAGCTTTATTTTAACGCAATCATTATTGATTCTTTTCTATTATTATATTTTTTGTTTTCAGGGAATTTTGTAAATAATACGACGCCTCTTTTTGTTTAAGGAATCATTTTCCGTGATCAAAGTTGAATTTGGCAAAGGGAATTGGAAAGTCTTTTGCAGAATTTTTTTTCCACTTTTAAATTCTCCACCAATTTTTTCTTTTCCAACTCCAATTGTTCTTGAAACTTTTTCCCTTCTTCTACTCTCACTTTCTCAACTAATTTCTTCTTTTCCAGGCGTAATTGTTGTTTGATCTTTTCTTTCTCTTCTATCCTTACATTCTCTAACATT
>WNHD01000618.1:0-27737 GCA_011057455.1 Ganaspis sp. Gsp50
TACTTATAAGAATAAATCTGAATCTCATGAGCGAGAAAGAAATACTCGCGCACTCTTCAGGGTACTGAGCGAAGCTGGTGTCCTGCGAAACTGTTTCTGGGTAGCGCGGGAAGTTTTGAAATTCATGTACTTTTAAAAATATTAATAATGTGTACAATTAAAAGAGATTTCAAAACTAGGTATTTAGTTAAAATGAATTACCCATTAAACTATATTTAATACAAAACTGTGCAATTGTAAATTATCTTATTAAATAATAAAACCGTAAGTTTATTTTGATGGTCTAATTTATAGCAAATCCGATCAAGAAAATAAGTATATATTGCTCCCAATATTGGGCCAACAAAGGGCCAATGGTTTTTTCCCCATTGGGTCTGTGTTTCATTGGACCAAGTAAAGTTTTCTCTTAATAAAGAAATATTGTAAAAATAATTATATTGTTAATAATGAAATGAAATATAGTAAAAATAATTATATTATTAATAATGAAATGAAATATAGTAAAAATGATTATAGTATTAACAATAAAATAAAATATAAAAATAATTATATAGCATTAATAAAAAAAAATAAAATGAATAATAACAATTTCATAAAATAATGATAGAGTGTATCAAAATTTACAAAAATCAGTGTCCAAAAATATAAAGTTACTAATAAAATAATTAGGGTTAATAAATTGGAAAGTTTACGATTTACTCCACACTCATTGGAATATAATGTCAAATAAATTACAGAAAAAAATGTATTTTACTCATCATAAATTGGGATCATCTTTTCGCTCGTCTTTAATTAATTTTCTTAAATATAGAAAGTAAGTATAAGCAGCGGGATAAAACCTTGGTGAGAAACCGGTTGTGGCTTGGGTAAATTTGCCTCTTTTTGGCTAATGATGAACTCGATTATGAATTTTTTAAATATGATTAAAATGAAAATTGTAGGACTTTTGTACTTCTAATTAAAAATAAGTATTACTTTTATTATTTTTACTTTACAATTTTTATTTTTACTTTACAAATTTTATTTTTATTTTTATTGAGAAATAGTTTCATTTTGTAGACTTTAATTTTATAGTCAAGGGAAATTAAATCGAAAATTAATTTACAAGGAAATTGATTGAATATTAATTAATTTTGTTTTCAATTTCTATTCTATTTCTTAGTAATAATGTAGTAAATTATTTTCGATTTTTTAATTGAATATTTTAACGTTTCATTTCAATAATTTGATATTTAAAAATGGTTTCAAAACCTTGTTTTTAAATGATAATATTATAAAATATAATTTAAAAATATGCTTTTTAAAACAGTACATTTTTTATCCATCAATGAATTTTAAATTTATGCGAATAATTGAAAAAAATTAAATAAATAAATAAAAAAATAATAAATTTAAATAAAATCTACTAAGGTAGATTGAATACCTTTCTTTTTTATTCAATTTCTTTGAATTAATTCATTTTTATCATTAATATTGCGTTTAAAGGAAAAAAATTAATTTTTTTTAATTTATCCATTTTTCTCATTTATCATGCGTTTAAATAAAAAAATGAAATATAAAATATAAATAATAAATAAAATATATAATATATAATAAATATAAATATAAAATAAAAAAAGAGGTTTTCAATCTACTAAGGTAGATTGAAAACGTTTTTTTCTATTCAATTTCTTTGAATTAATTCATTTTTATCATTAATATTGCGTTTGAAGAAAAAAAATATTTTTTTTTAATTTATCCATTTTTCTCATTTATCATGCGTTTAAATAAAAAAATGAATAAAAAAAGAGGTTTTCAATCTACCTCAGTAGATTGAAAACGTCTTTTTTTATTCATAAAATAAATATATTATATATATTCAATAAAAAAAGAGGTTTTCAATCTACCGAGGTAGATTGAAAACCTCTTTTTTTATTCATTTCTATAAATTAATTTATTTTGATCGTTAATATTGCGTTTGAAGAAAAAAAAATATTTTTTTTTAATTTATCCATTTTTCTCATTTATCATGCGTTTGAGTAAAAATCTACCTTAGAAGATTGAAAACGTTTTTTTCTATTCACTTTCTTTGAATTAATTCATTTTTATCATTAATATTGCGTTTGAAGAAAAAAAAGTAATTTTTTTAAATTTATCCATTTTTCACATTTATCATGCGTTTGAATAAAAAAATGAATATTTCAAAATACTTAAAATTACCTACTTTAAACTATTTCCAAATACATACTTCCCAATACTTCAAAATATTTTAAAACACTTAAAAAAAAAATTTAAAAAAGCTTCAAAATAGTTAAATATAAAATACATCAAATTACATTAAAATATTTAAAAATACTTAAAATAGTTTTAAAAATTCATTGAACTCTTTAGGTTAAAACAGTGATAAATATATTTTGTAAAAATTAATTCAAATTCAAAAAGACCAATTGTTACAGAGGTTTGTTATTTAGTTTAATTTGTTATTAATGATGTAAGAAATGTAAAGAAAAATATAAAAAATTCAAAAAAGCTAAGGTAAGTGTAAAAAATGTAAAATATGTAAATGTAAAAAATTCAAAAAATGTAAGGTAAATGTAAAAAATGTAAAATAAATGTAAAAAATTTTAAAAAGATGTGAAGTAAATGCGGAAAATGTAAAATAAATGCAAAAAATGTAAAATGAATGCAAAAAATATAAAAAGGTAGTAAAAAATGAATGTAGGAAATGTTAGCTTTTAAAATTTTTCTATAGCAGGGTTAACATGAATTTAAAACTGTTTTTTTGTGAATTTTTTATTCCTGGGAGAATACAATGTACATATTCTATACACATAGGGAGTACGCGAGCTTCAATAATCTGCGGGTCTGATACTACAGTCTCATTAGCATTAGGTCCCCTCTCCCCAAACCCCTTAGAATACGGCTTGTGTTACCCCACCCCTCAGCTGTACAACATAGAATGCAATTACCGACAATTTAAAAAATGTACACGTTTTGTTTGCAAGAAGTGCAATTTTTTAATTTTCAGCATGCGCCATTGCAACATAAAACGAGGAGGATCATTGGAGATGAGAAAGGGGCAGGAAGGGGAGAGAATAAGAGTAAAAGAGAGAAGAGAAAGGAGATAATTTACAGAAAGAAGTTCAGAATGCCTAAAGGCAATACATGTTCCCGTGCTATACAGTTGCCAAGAAAATTAGCTTAGGAATATCTTTTTTTAAAAAATATTTTGCTTAATTTCATTTTCAAAATAGATTTCAATTCAATTTTTTATATCAACAGTCGCTTGTTCAAAAAAAAAAAAAAAACGATTTCATTTTGTTCAATTTCATTTGTTTAATTTCATTTTGCTCAATTTCATTTTGTTCAACAATATTGTTCGTATCATTTCAATGTAACTTGACTTTTAATTGAAAATACCTTTTCATTATTGATGCAATGTAAAGAAGCATTCTATATTCAAATCTATTCCAAATATTTAAAAATTTACGTTTAAAAAATTTATTCAAAGAAAAATTAATGCAGAACATTAATAGTCAATGAATCTATATGAATTTACTTTTAAAAAAAATTATTTACACGTGAAATTTACACATGAATGAATTAAATTACAAATATTGTAAACATTGGCTATAATTATATATAATTTACACATGAATGAATTAAATGACAAATATTGTAAATATTGGCTATATGCATGCTATTACACACTATTATAAGCATTTCGATTAAAAATAAAAACACTACTTATCATGTACAGTCAACTCTACGAATAGTGCCGCAGATTTGCACAGAAGTTTGCAAAAAGGAAGCAAAGGACGTTCGGGTGAGAAGAAAACAAAAGCGGCACTATTCGTAGAGTTTTAGTCGCACTATTCGTAGAACTTTATAGTGGCACTATTCGTAGACTTTTAGCGGCACTATTCATAGAGTTGACTGTATACTATAAACCTCGCTGCGAGTTTGTTGACAGATTTTTCTTAACAATTGACTTTTTGTATATATTTTTATATACAAATTATTTCTTTACATATATTTCTAGAAAATGGGAACTTAATTTTTGGCCCAAGATTGACAATTTTGTTTAATACCTCATTGCTTCATTTATTTTTTATTTATTACATTTCATGAAATAAACAATAAATTCAGACAATTCATTCTTAATTAATTATTTATTGGTAAACGATGTCAACGTTCATTAGTATTTATTTATTATTATTTATTTTATTTTATTATTTTTATTATTATTATTTATTTTTATTTATTTTATTTTTTTTATTATTATTTATTTTTATTTATTTTATTATTATTTATTTTTATTTATTTTATTATTTATTTTTATTTATTTTATTATTATTTTTATTTATTTCTATTTATTTTTTACTGAAGAAGGCAACATAGTAAGAATTAAAAATAAAATATGTAAACAATTATTATAATTATTCGAAATTCAATATTTATTTTAACAATTACTATCTTTTTTACTATATATGCATGATGCATGATTACACGTTTAATGGCATTATTTAAAAATTGAAAACTAATAATTTATTCAAAAGTGAACGGACTAATTTATCTGTATTACTGCACTTATTATAAATTGAAAACATATTTACAATCAAGAATATTGAAATTTGAAATTGACCGTAATCTGAAACAGAAAAAATTTCTAGCCCCGCGGAATCGAACCTGCGACACTCTATTGTTGCAAATTCAATACGCTACGCTCCAAACCACGATGCACTTATAATATAAAGATCAAATCTACATCCAATGAAGCAATCGAACTAATAAATAATTTTTGTTTTGAATTTTAAAGCATATAATGCACATTTTTTACTGTTAACAATTTATGATTTAACAATCGACTAAATTATATTTAACAGTCGCCTAAATAAATTATTTGTATTATAAAATTAAATAAGAAACATTAAAAATGTAAATTTAATTTATTAAGTAAACGGTCTACGAAAAATTGCCCTTTTTGCATAAATATTTATATTGTAAATAAATAAATAAATAAACAAAATAAATAATTTAAAGACTAAGATTCTTTGTAATAGGTTTGTACCTGTATACAATAAGAAATAAATAATAATAAGAAATAAATAAGAGAAAATAATAAGAAATAAATAAAAAATAAATAATAATACGAAATAAATAAGAGAAAATAATAAGAAATAAATAAAAAATAAATAATAATAAGAAATAAATAAGAGAAAATAATAATAAATAAATAAGAAAAAATAATAAGAAATAAATAATAAAATAAATAAATAAAATATTACCATTGAGAATTTTAAGAATAAATAATTGTAATTTTTACTAATTCGGTTAAACTTTTTAAATATAACTGTTAACGTACAATAAATAAGTTGTAGAAATTTACGGTTATTTTATAATTTACTAATTATTTAAACAATTTGGATTAACTATTAAAAAATTAAGACACAAAATTTTTTCTGAGATTTGTAATTTCTTTAATAAACGTCAGTTTGATTTTTGTCATTTTTTGATGTCAGGTAATTTTTTAAAAATTGCAAATTCATGTACAATTTTTTAAAATTCATATCGATTCAGGAAAGTGTCAGAAACATTATTTATTCAAATTGCGTCTTTTTTTCAGGGGAATCGAATAATCGGATGCAGAAAAAATTTCAGGATCACAGTCAAATTTGCAAAAAATTCACAAAATGGCGGCAAATTTTCGAAAAAAAAATCAAGTCAATTTTCTCAAAAACACCACCTTTTTTTGCTCAAATTTTTTTGTATAAATTTTCATCATGTGCAGAATAATCAAAACAATAAAAACAAGGCTTCCCTATGAGGAAGCAAAATAAAAACAGAATAATCAAAACAAAAATAATCATAACATTAAAAATAATGGAAACAATAAAAATAATAAAAACAATCAAAATGAAAACAATAAAAATAATAAAAACAAACATAATCAAAACATTAAAAATAATAGAAACAATAAAAATAATAAAAAGAATCAAAATGAAAACAATAAAAATAGTAAAAACAAACATAATCAAAACATTAAAAATAATAGAAACAATAAAAATAATAAAAAGAATCAAAATGAAAACAATCAAAATAATAAAAACAATAAAAATAATCAAAACCAGAAAAATAATAAAAACAAATTAAAAACAGTAAAAATAATCAAAACAATGAAAATAATCAAAACACAATTATTGTACTTTCTTGAGGTATCACCATTACTTGAACTCATTATTCCATTCTAAATAAAAACTCTCATCACTCATTTTTTATTTTACTGTTAACAATTATTTTAAGAATAATTTTTACTTATATTCAAATAATTGAAGCTCCATTTTCAATTAAAGGTTTCAATTGACGGTTTCATCCAACAACTCGATTTCATGGATTGTCATCAATTTGAGGTTATGTTATTCGCGACTGCAGATTTTCGAAAAGATAAATAAAACCAACTGCCCTAACCTCTCAGATGAAAAACATCATCCACGAAGTCACCATCTTGTTGTTGGAAAACCAGATCCAAAAATAACTTTGAAATCATTAAAACCCAATTGCAAAGAAAATTGACAATTTAAAACGAAGAAACATGGATGAAAAGGCTTTTCTAAAAAGATTGAACGCTGAGCTCACACACACGACGAAAATGGAGACGGTTACGTGCGTAGTGTGTCGCGCGTACACATTGATTGCATTCCCACCATTTTATTTGCAACGGGAAAAGCAACGCGGGTTCGGGGAGGGGAAACGCATCGAGTCTCGTCAACATAAGAACAAGCAATGGCGAAAGTGAAGCTAAGAAAAGTAGAAAAGACGCAACAAAATTCTTTACAAAAAAAGCAATGTCAATCACAATGTTTGGACAATTGCATACAAAGCGTCACAAAATACACTCTCATTATTAATGAGAGTATAAAAATTCAAAAACAACAATTGGACGTTTTGTTGTTCTTAATTAGATTTTTTATTCTCTGGATTTTGACCTTTCTCCAGAAATTGCACATTTTTGAAAAAAATATTACAACTTTACAACACGTCAAACATTTTTTTTTACGAATTCGTTTTTTTCTAGAAATGAGAATGTGAAAATAATGATGCATCCGTAATAGTGATTGAGCAAGCCTTGTGCGTAATACTTCATCCGATGCATAAATAACTTGCAATTATTTTTAAAAAAGTATTTTTTACAATTGATTGGCTTGATATTTTTATCAATTCAATAAATGTTGAAATTAGCTTGAAAGAACGTATTCGAATTTATAAATAGAAAAAAAGAAAACACGTTTTGCGTCGCAGAAGCGATTCCCGTTTGAACAATCAGCTGATTCGGGAAAGCAATCCAGAAAATCGAGACTGGCCCGTCATAGCGAGTCTGACGTTTTGACGTTTCCCGCGGTGGGCGGGAAATCGGAAAGGGGCCGATTTTGCCCGATATGGGTGACGTAGACTCGACTCATGACAGAAAGTCCGTCTATTTTTTGTCAATTTTTCAAAAAGTGCCAGTCTTTTGTCAAGAAAATGCCCCATTTCCCGACAGCAATGTCAAAAAACGAGAATTGCTCTGCAGACAGGCTTTGTGGGAACTGCCATTGGAGGTGGGCAAACGGCCGAGTTTACTCGGTCTTCTCGGCAAATCGCAACAATTTACCGAATTGACAAAGTAACCCTCGGGACGAAAAGGTCCAAGTTCGTCTCTCACGGGAGAATCCGGGACGATTTTCGTCCCCTGGGAGTCGTTTGTTGGGACAGAGGTCCACTGGGCAAAACACTAGGGACAAATCTCACTCACGGTCTTATCCACAGGCAGCCATTTGCCTTGACGGTTGCGTACTCAAATAAAAGAGCGACGATAATCGTCACGGAATCTCACTCGCGTTACACTTCGGGTCACCTTTTCCGATCGAAGTCACTCCTTTACACGACTCGGCGCGAAAATCTGTCAACACCTCGCTCTCGAGCTATTTGGATTTTTCTTACCTTAACACGGGTCTTCTACAGCTAAAAGGATTCTCGCTTCGAATATCGCGACCCCACGCCACTCGTGCGGCATATGGAAGCCTCGGTGGAAAATGCGACCAGTCATTGGCGCATTTCAGATAAGCCGCAAAAAGTACACCAATCAGCGGCAACCTTTTACATTTTGACGAGTTTCTTTTTACCCCACCAATGGTCGGTTGTCTGCTCAATAAAAGCGCGGGAAAGCTCATTCTTTCTTTTCCCCTTTCAAGCACATTCTTGCAAGTTTCGACTCAATTTATCGAAAACTTTCAACAACCCGTCAAGATCGTTTCTCTCGATTCTTTGGGGGCTTGAAAAAAGCTTTGCAAATCGCCGAGAAATCACTGCTTTTCGACATGTTTCGGAAGAAGTGCAACTGACAGGGGGCAGCACTTGCCGACTGTCAAGCAGCTGTGCCAGAGCTGCCAGCTTTCAAAAACTAAACCTCGACATCAAAACAACAAGGAAAACAGATGTTCCTGTAATTGTTATTTATTACCCTGGCTGCACAAAACAAGGACAATTACAACGTCCAATCTTCTCTGAGAGATAAAAAAATATCGATATTTTGGAAAAATTTTTGAAAACGTTTTTAGTAAAATATTTGTACGCATCGTTTAACAAAAGACTGATAAAAAATAGTAGAGTGACAAAAAGATGTTTTTCTGTAAAACTGCATTTCTAATTTGAGTTTCTTGGTATGAAAAGAAACAAAAAAGTATGCGTCAATTTGTTGCGCAATGCGATCACAAAAGTGACAATTTCCAATTTCTTTTAAAATTAAGGAATGCTTAGTTTTAAGAACTAGGTGGTATAAAAATATGTAGTTAAAATAGCTACATTTATTAGCTAAAATAGCTCCATATATTAGCTAAAATAGCTACATATATTAGCTAAAATAGCTACATATATTAGCTAAAATAGCTACATATATTTGTACTATCTAGTTCTTATAATTATTACAACTTTTTCTGAATAGTGTCAAAAATATCGCAACGAAAAATGACTGCAGAAATGTCATTCGATCCCTACTGAAACATCAACACAAGTGCACTAGTAGCGTACCTACTTGAACTTCTCCCCGACGTTGAAAAAACGTAAATTTTGATAATCGCGCTCTCTAATTTTTGTTATTCAATTTTTATTCACTTTTCAAAAGTTGCATACAATTTCTATTGATCGTTTTTAACAATTAACTTTAATTTATTGCATTTACTTTGATTAACAACTTGCTATAAAAAGAAAAAAACAAATCTGAGAAAGCACCTTTAATTCTTCGCCCCTGATATTATTCACAATTACTGTGCAGTGCAGGTCCGATTTTTGGAGGTGCCCAAAACTTATTCTTTTTGTTAAATAAAAGTAAACTCATTGATAATATTATATCTACAATAATAATAACAACAACAATAAGAACAACGACAACAACAACAACAATAATAATAATAATAATTATAGTCGTTGTAATGAAAATACTACTAACAAAAGTAACAAAATCAGGATAAAAAAAAACCAAATACAAATTTCTACCAGGGCGCAAAAAGCGCAGTGGACGTCCCTGTAACAAAGGCGCATTAGAAAACTCGTGTCGACAAGTATTTATACAAAAATCGGTTGGCAACACTGCTTCGCACAAAGCCGGAGCTCACGAGTCTCACGACGTGAAACCGTGTGACGCATATGTGCCGATTTTTCTCAATTTACTTTCTCGTGGAAAATAAAATATTTGCGCACAAATCGAGCCGTGTATTATCACAGACGGTGATTCTGTGAAACGTCCAACAAGCTGTGAAGTCGTTTTAACTCGAAGCCTGCCTAAAATCGAGATTTTAAAGTGCCGAACCCAGCGGACGAAAATTTGCCTCCTGTCATCGAAAAAGTTGCCTTGAAAAGGCAAATAATTGGACTTTTATCACCTACTGTAACTTACTGGTAATAAAGGTCGACAATTTCAACTAAAAGTGGCAATTCCCGTCAACTTGAATCCAGTGATAAATTGGTGATTTTCACTTAAGAAGATCCCACTTTCGGATGAAAATCATGTGTGAAAAGTGCGACCTTCGTGGCAGAAAGTTTTTTCGTGAAAAGTCGTGAAATTCCGTCAAGTTTAAAAAGTTTCCCAGTTGTTTTTAATTTATAAAAGACTTATTGTTGTGGGGAAAAAATGAACGGATTCAGCACCGGTGAAGAGGATTCTAGGTAAGTTTTCCGTAATTGCGTCACTTTTCCAATTTCCGGGGTGTTTCCTTGTGAAAAATTGGGATTTTTCAAAGTGGAATATCAGTTTTTCAATGTTGGTGCAAATTTTGAGCTTGTTGGTTGTTTTTTCCAGAAGAAAAAGACTTTTAAAGGCAAAAAACTTAATGTTCTTTTTTTATCGAAACTGTTTTTTTTTTCATCACAGTTTTGTGACTGTTAGTTGGACTTCAATAAAGTATTTTAAATAGCGGACAATAATAGCATAAATGTCACGCAATAATTGTTATTTGAAATAATATTTTAGTTAAAATTTGATTTTTTAAAATAGAGGAATATAAATTTCGTCCACTTAAACGTTCAGAAGTTTATTTATAGTAAAATGCAATTCAAAAAATATATTAACGTTATTTATGTCATTGTTTCTATTTAATCTATATTATATTATTTTATTTGCTTTGTTTTTTACTCGCTCTGTAATTTATTCGCTTTATAGTTTATTCGTTTTATATTTTATCGTGACATTTCGTCATCGTAATTTTTTATTTTATTTTTGTTTGTTGCAATACTTCATTAAAATTTTTGTATTAAATTTTGAAAGATTGAATGTGTTTTTAATTTTCTACTTAAAATGTTGGTGGGCAAATTATTCTAAATATTTATTTGTTTTTTTAGAGGAGCAGCTGATCAGATTTGTTGTCTGATTGATGAAAGCGAAAGATGTTCGCGACCAGCGGGAAATGCTTCTTACAGCAAACGTATTCAAAAAACAGTCACTCAGCGAAGACTAAAACTCAACATCGATCCTATGGTAAAACTATTTAATTATTTTTAAACAATAATTTAATTAAATGTAAATTAGTCGAACTTTCAAATTTTATCGAACTTGAATTTTTTGAATCTTAAACATATCTCTGAAAAAATTTGTTTTTCTTTCTTGAAAAACATCTGTTTACAATCGACTAAATTTGTCTGTTGATAATGATAATAATATAATAATAATATAATAATAATAATAGTAATATAATAATATTATACCGTCAATTTTTTTTATCAGTTAATTTGTGAGTAAATAAATAAATAATAATAATATACTATATTAAAAGTAATATTAATAATAATAGTAATAATAATATAATAATATAATATTAATAGTAATATTAATAATAATAGTAATAATAATATAATATTAATAGTAATATTAATAATAATAGTAATAATAATAATAATAGTAACAATAATAATCGACAATAACTAAAAGATAAATTTTTAAAATTCCTTTCTTGACGTTTCAAGTTTTATTTTCACGTTAAAGCGCTAAAATATTTAAGGTCTAAAAATTCAAATATTGTAAAATAAAAAAGTTCATATTTGATAAAGAAATGATATAAAGATAAAATGATAAAATAATTTTGTTTTTTTTTACAGGCACGTCATATTTACATCTGCGATTATCACAAATTAGTGATTCAGAATGCAAGAACGAAACAACAGCAGCAAAGAAGACGGAAAGATTCGGAGGACGATTCCGGAGAAACGGACAACGATCAACCGGAAGTAGATTTGTTTCAACTGCAAGTCGGCACACTGAGACGATACAAGCGTCACTATAAAATCCCGACCCGACCTGGTTTGAATAAAAATCAACTCGCTGATGTGAGTAGTAAATTGTTCAAGTAATGTGGAAAATAATGAATTTTAAATGCGTTTTTCAAATCATTTTTATCAATTTTTCATTCAAGCTTCGAAAGGTTTAGAAAACGGGCAAATATGAATGAAAAATGTATTAAATTTCAGGGATCACGGTTCGTAGTCTTTTATACCTAATCACCTTTTTTTTTCTCTTTTCCCGTTTCTTAAAAGAATTCCAAAAAAATACCTATACTCGAGTATTTTTCCCCCACTTTTCAAGAATGTTTTCTTACATTAAATGTATGTGTTACAGTTTTTTGCCTTCCAAAATCGACAGAAAGATGCTTGTAAAACATTACTTCAAAATAGTTCAAATATTTGAAAATACTCTAAAATAGTTCAAAGATATTTAAAAAAATTAAAACTACTTCAAAATAGTAGAAAATACTTCAGAATATTTGAAAATACTTCAAAATACTTAAAATTATTTCAAAATACTTAAAATAACATCAAAATTCTTAAAATTACATCAAAATACTCAAAACTACATCAAAATACTTAAAACTACTTCAAAATACTTCAAAATATTTAAAAACACTTTAAATTACTTTAAAATATTTTCAAATACTTCCTAGTAATACAAAATATTTAAAAGCAGTTCTAAATACTTAAAAATTATTAAATATACTTAAAATTAGTTTAAAATACTTCGAAATCTTTTATATTAGCTTCGAATACTTCAAAATATTTAAAGATACTTCAAAGTAGTTCAAATTTTTTAAAAATAATTGTATTCTAATTGAAAAGTATTTAAAATACTTCGGAGTACTTTAGGATACTTCAAAATACTTAAAATTACTTAAAAATATTTCCAAATAATTCCCAATACTTCAAAATATTGTAAAATACTTAAAATTACTTTAGAATATTTCCAAATACTTCCCAATAATTCAAAATATTTTAAAATACTTAAATATTTTTAAAAATATATGAAAGTCTTTAAAATATTTCAAAATATTGAGAACCATCTTGAAATATTTCAGACTACTTCAAAATACTGAAAATTACTTTAATATATTTCCAAATACTTCTCAATGTTTCGAAATATTTAATACTTAGAATTGTTTAAAACGTCTTCAAAATATTTGAAATATTTAAGAGCACTCAAGAATACTTCAAAATATTCAAAAATACTCTAAATTACTTTAAAATACTTTAAACTACTTTAAAATTCTTCCGACTACTTCAAAATACTTTAAAATATTTAAAAATACAAAAAATATCTTAAAATAATTTAAAAATACTTCAAGCTACTTTAAAATACTTCCGAATACTACAAAATACTTTAAAATATATAAAAATACAACAAATATCTTTAAAATATTCAAAAATACTAAAAATATCATCAAAAAATTTAAAAATACGTAGAAATACTTTAAGATACTTCAGACTACATTAACTACTTTAAGATATTTCAAAATATTTCAAAATAGTTAAAAATACCAAAATATCTTTAAAATATTTCAAAATACATTAAATATTTTTATAATACTTCAAACTACTTTGAAGTACTTTAGTCTATTTCAAATTGCTTCAAACTTTCTAAAAATACTTTGAATTATTTTTAAATACTTCAGAATGCATCAAAATATTTCAAAATATTTGAAAATACTTAAAATTACTTTAGAATATTTATAAATACTTCAAACTACTTTAAAATAACTTCTAATACTTTCCAATAATTCAAAATATTTGAAAACACTTAAAAAGATGAAAAAAGATTAGAAAATATTTCAAAATCCTTTTTATTGCTTTAAAAGTTTTCAAATTACTTAAAATTACTTAAAAATATTTCCAAATGCTTCCCAATGTTTCAAAATATTTAAAAATACTTCAAAAGATTCAAAAACATTATAAAATACTTCAAAATATTTAAAAACACTTAAAAAGGTTTCAAAAACATTAAATACTTAAAAATATTTAAAAACACTTAAAAAGATTCAAAAACATTAAAAAATACTTCCAAATATTTAAAGATGCTTGAAAATATTTCCAAGGATTTAAAAATATTAGTATTTTAAGTATTAAATAAAGTATAATATAAAGTGTTCAAAAGAATTAAAAAGAATTAGGTAAAAATAATTGAAAATATTTGAAAATATTTGTAGGCACTTTAAAATACTTAAAATTGTTTCAAACTTGAAAATATTGACCTTCAGTAATTTTAATTCTATACTAAGAAGATTTTAAAAAACTAAAAAAATTATGTAATATTTTTTAGAAACTACGAAAGAATTAATTTATTAAAGCTTTATTATAAGCTTTATTATAAGCTTTATTATTTATATTTTATAAGCTTGTTGATCAGGAAACAAATTTTTAATTTTTCTTGAAAAATAAAGAAAAATGGAATGCCTGTTGTTTTAATTCACATAAAAAAAATTAAACAAACGAAAATACGTCAAATACAAGAGCTGTTCTGGGAATAAATTAATTTTTGTGAAAATGAGTGAAATATTACAATGTTATCCTTTTTTTTCTTCTTTCTAAAATCCCCTTTTTATAGAAGGAAATCCCCTTGTTTCTCAAATTAAAAATCACCTTGTTTTTCAAATTAAAGAAAAAAACGACTGTGGTCTCTGAAATTTGTATTGAATTTATGTTATAATATATTTATTTTATATTAAATTGTATTTAATTTAATTATGTTGAATATATATATATATTTCATATTAAATTACATTCTATTAAGTTAAAAATATCAATCACTTTGAGTCAAATAAATTAATAAAATCGACCGTTTTTAGGTTTCGAATTAAATTACATTTAATTATTTCTATTAAATTTATTTTATACTAAATTCTATTAAATTTATTTTCTATTAAATACTATTAAATATATTTTATATTAAATTCTATTAAATTTATTTTCTATTAAAGTCTGTTAAATTTATTTTATATTAAATTCTATTAAATCTATTTTATATTAAAGTATATTGAATTTAAAATTAGACTTATTTATACAAAAATAAATAAATAAATAATAATAATAATGAATTAAAATCAACATTTACCTGATTGCATTTCTTGTTTTTGCAGACACTGATGAAGCATTTTAAAACAATTCCAATAGTGGAGAAGGAAGCACTGAGTTATTTTTTTTACGCCGTCAAGGCAAATGTGAACAAACTGGATCAAAAAAATGGATTGAACAGTGACACCACGTAGCCAATGTCTCCTTCTGACGAGTCTATTGATGTTGTCACTTAATTTTACTTCCGACAGTAATCGTAGCTTTTATTTCACAAAAAATAAACTTTTACAAGACGTCCTGCGTAACTATGCGCTAAATCGTGTGACTGCATAAAACAAAAACAAATCATAAGAAAAAACATCGAGAGAGGTAAAAAATAGACTGAAAAATTCGATCAATTTTGTAAATTCAAGCTCAACTCGCTAAATTCTAACTCCTCAGTTTCTTCATTTCTTTCACATTTTTCATCGACACTATTCATTTCAATTTTTTAATCAACACTTGATTTCAAATTTTTCATCAAAACTTGATTTCAAATTTTTAATCGACACTACATTGGTTTCTTATTAAACATTTTTCTCGTTATTCTGTCCATAAAAAAGCAAAGTACAAAAATATCTCTGGAGCTTAATTAATTACTTCTCAGCTTATGTAACACTAAAGAAAATAAATCTATATTAGCACATTTCGAAGACATTAAAAACTAGAATTGCTAAAAAGAAACGAAATTAAAGAAAAATAGCTCGTAGATAAAATACAATAAAAATCATTCTTTGATTTTTATTAAAACAATTCTTTGGATAAAAAAATAAAAAAAAAATCTTTGAATAAACTAAGCTGAGCTGAGAAATAAACTGCGGAGTTAAATGCACAGAGAGCGAGGCATTTTCGAATTGAAGACAAAATGAGAAAAAGAAAAGTTTTCTTTAGAGTGAAAAATCTCTATTTTTGCATTCTCTTGTGTTTGTGAATCTCGGAATTGAATGATTGAATCACGTGCGACTGCTAATTTTGAATTACGCTTGTGGCGTCCATTTTGAACATTTTTTTTTTAATTTATAAGATTACAAAAATAGGTAAAATTATATATGAAAAAGAAATAGATGTGTAGAAATGATCTGTACCTCGTAAGTTTTAAATGTAACAGGATGTCTTAAAGAATCACGAGTTACTTATTATTTTATTTTTATTGAAGAATATTTTAAAAATTGTTGAACGTTTCCGTTCATTCGAGATCCTTGGTAGAAATCGTAGCGGTCGTTTCTTCCTCACTGTCCCCACTCAATTCTGTAAAATAAAATGAGTCTCGCATTTTATCGAGTCACAAAAATCGTAAATTATTTTTTAAAACTATTTTCTTAGAATTGTCTTTCAAATTTTTTTTTTAATCTTTTAGAAATATTTTTTAACCGTTTAAAACGTTCTTTTAATCGTTTAAAAAGCTTTTTTTAAATCGTATGAAAAGTATTTTTTTTAAATGGTTTAAAAAGTTTTTTTTTAAAAACGGCTTAAAAAGTATTTTTTTAAATGGCTTGAAAAGTATTTGATAAAAATCACCTTTAAAGGAATTATTTATTTTTTTAAATAAATAATATTTATTTCTGCATTTCTTTTAAATCGTTTTCAAAAGTACATTTTAAAATTGCTTTTAAAAGTATTTCTTTAAAATCATTTTTAAAAGTAGTTTTTTAAAATCATTTTTAAAAGTAATTTTTAAAAATCATTTTTAAAAGTAGTTTTTTAAAATCGTTTTTAAAAGTATTTCTTTAAAATCGTTATTAAGAGGAAACAATATTTAAAACAAAAACAATTATTATTTTTATTTAGTAGAAATTCAATCAATTTTTCTGCTATTTTAATTTTTAGTTTTGAATTATGGAACAAGAGCAATTAAAGAATTAATTTTCGTTTTAGAAAAATGTATAATTTTTTGTGTTATTTTTAATTATAAATATTTAATTTATTAAAAAGTCAACAAGTGTGTTAAAAGAATTAATTAACACGGAAAAAATAATTTCTCTGTTTACTATTGACTTTATCTTTTAGCTGATTAATGATATGATTTATTTTTTAACACTTTTTTATTTTTTCTGTTTATAATTAACTTTTTCTTTATATTCTTTTTATCATTATTTTTCTCTTTATATATTTTTTTAATCATTTTCTTTATATTTTTTTAGAATTATTTTTTTCGCTTTTTTTTATGATTATCATTTTCTTTTCATTTTTATAATTATCCTTTTCTTTTTATTATCATTTTTCTTTTTTTTTTCTTTTTATTATCATTTTTTCTTTTCTTTTTTCTTTTCTTTTTTTTCTTTTCTTTTTTTTCTTTTCTTTTAATTTTTTTGTTCTTTTCTTTTTTTTTCTTTTTATTACCATTTTTTCTTTTCTTTTTTCTTTTCTTTTTTATTTCTTTTCTTCTTTTCTTTTCTTTTTTTTCTTCTTTTCTTTTTTTTCTTTTCTTTTAATTTTTTTGTTCTTTTCTTTTTATTTTTTTCTTCTCTTTCTTTCTTCTCTTTTTTTCTTCTCTTCTTTTCTTTTCTTCTTTTAATTGTCATTTTCTTTTTATTATTTTTACAATCATCTTTTTCTTTACATTTTTAAAATGTTTCTTTTGTATCTTTTTTTTATGTTCTTTCCATAATTATCTTTTTCTATGTATTTTCTTTTTGCAATAATTCTCAAGTCACAAAAGAATTTTTTAGAGTTTGATTAAAAAAAAATAAATTTTCAAAATAGAAAATAGCAGCAAGAGTGTTGAATATTGTAGTAAAATAAAATAAAATATTACCAATGTCGTCCAAAACTTTTTTTGCTGTCGTTTCTTGCAAAAACTCGACATCCTTTATTCCGGGGTCATCCTCCTCTGAATCTGAACTCTGCCAGGTGTTAAATCCTCCTATTCCGACCATTTTAGCCTACGAAATTTCAAATGAAAAAAATTGTGATTAATCTAATTTTTAGGCAATTGTAAATGTCTTTCATTTACCGGAAATTATGTTTGTTGTAAATTATACAAATACTGTAATATTTTGTTATTAAATGAAAATAAAAAGTAGAATTAAAAAGTAAGGCAAGTTTTTTTTCGAACCTTGTCTTCAAACAAATCCGCTGATCCTTCTCCTGTTTTTACAATCACTGCTTGCTCTTCTTCTAAATCCATTTTCATTTCATTGATTTCATCATCATCGTATCCATCATTATCATCATCCATGCTTTCATCTAATTCTGTTTTTTAAACACAAGGGGTACCAAATCTTTTATTTGTCAAAGAATTAAGTAAATTTTTCATTAATCAAATTTTTCATTTATCAAAGGATTAAGCAAAATTTGTTGATTATTATAATTCATAATACAATTATAATTAATAATTCCTTAAAAAGTGGAAATAAATAAATTTTACCTGGTATTTCGGGTTTTATGCCTGTATTCCAAGCCGATAATTTAATAGTCATTTTCTCAGCCATCAGAGCAGTGATTTTGTCTTCGGTAATGCAATCTTTAAATTTGGGGCCACCTTCGTTGTCCAATTTTTGATACCTAGGAGAACAAAAATTGTGTAATTACAATTAATTAGTAATTTTTCAATTTAAAATAGAAATGAGAATTTACCTTGATTGTACGTCTTTCTGGACAACATCTTTTATTAATTTTGTAAGCTGACTCGCATAATACGCAGCGAAATCGGAAACGGAAGGAATAACATCGACAGCCAATGGCGTTTCGGTTAAATAATCAAAATACAAACTGCAAACTTCTCTGTAGGAATTTATTCCCATTGTCAATTGTGCTACGCCAACTCTTTCTTCCAAATACGTCGGATCTATAACTGTGTGGCCGCTAAAAAGGGAAATTTGAAGCAATTAAAAATATTGGAATTAGAATCGGAGTATTGAAAAATGTATGCATATTTAGTACGTTGTTTTTTAAATAATGTGAATAATAAAGGTGTAAATAATGACGATAAAAATAATGATGATATAATAAGGATTAAAATAAAAACGATAAAAATAATAAAAATGAAAATAATAACGATGAAAATAAAAACGATAAAAAAAATAAAGATAAAAATAATAACGCAGGGTTTCTACAACTCTGGAAAACCTGGAACTTTCATGGAATTTCAATATTCCTCATGGAATCATGGAAATCTCATGGAATTTTCATTTATATCATGGAAAATAATTTTTTTATTCAATTTCTTTAATTTATGATATTTATTAAGTTTTACCCAAATTTTATACCTTTTTTTACAGAAAAAAACTTCAAAATACTTCAAAATATTTAAAACTGCTTCAAAATATTTAAAAATACTTCAAAATATTTAAAAATACTTAAACTGCCTTGAAAATATTCCAAATAATTTAAAACTACTTTAAAATACTTCAAACTACTTCAAACTACTCCAAAATATTCAATGATACTTAAAATATCTTTGAAATATTTCAAAATACTTCAGACTACTTCAAAATACTTCAAAATACTTGAAAATATTTTCAAATAACTTCAAAATATTCTAAAATACTTCAAACTATTTAAAAACACTTAAAAATACTCCAAAATATTTAAACATACTTAAAATACTTCAAAATATTTAAAGATACTTTATAATAGTTCAAAGTATTTAAAAATATTAGTATTTTAAGTATTAAATGAAATATAAAGAGATTTTATAGTATTAGTTCTATAAAATATTTTAAAAGTATGTAAATTATTTCAGAGTACTTCAAAATACTTCAAAATATTAAAAAATACTTAAGACTACTAATAAATACTTCAGAGTAATACAAAATACTCCCAAATACTTCAAAATATTTAAAAATAATTAAAACAACTTTAAAATCCTTCAGACTTCTTCCAAATACTTCAAAATATTTACAAACACTTAAAATTTCTTTAATATATTTAAAAATACTTACATATATTTAAAAATACTTAAAAATATTTAAAAATACTTACATATATTTAAAAATACTTCAAAATATTTAAAACTGCTTCAAAATATTTGAAAATGCTTCAAAATATTTAAAAATGCTTCAAAATATTTGAAAATGGTTCAAAATAATTAAAAATGGTTTAAAATATTTGAAAAGGCTTCAAAATATTTGAAAATGGTTCAAAATATTTAAAAATGTTATAAAATATTTAAAAATGCTTCAAAATGTTTAAAAATGCTTCAAAATATGTGAAAATAATTCAAAATATTTAAAATCATTTCAAAATACATAAAATGGTTTTAAAATTAAAAATAATGATCTTGAGAAGTTTAAATTCTTACAAAATGTTGAAAAATGCATTTTTTAATGAAAAAATATATTAAAAAACACCATGGAAATTTTTCTATCTTTCTCATGGAAATCATGGAAATATCATGGAATTTAGTGAAGAAAAATTTGTAGAAACCCTGTGACGATAAAAATAATAAAAATGAAAATAATAACGATGAAAATAGTAACAATATAAATCATAACAAAATAAAAATAAAAACGAAATAAAACGCAGTAAAGTGAAATAACGATTGCTTTTTTTAGATATTTAATTTAATTTTAGATATTTAAATCAACAAAAACTAAGATTCAATTTAAATATAAACGAAAAGTACGATTTAATTGAAACGAACAAAAGTATGAAAAAGAGTTTTCGAAATATTTGAAAAATCTGAAAAAGTTTATAAAACTTTTGATAAATCTGAAAATGTTTGTACTTTTCGAAAACGATGAAAGAGACACAAACTGGGTAATGGTATAGAGTCAAGGGCAGTGGATCTCTTTCGGAAAAAGAGTGAATGGTAACTTCCTCTCCATCGCAAGTAACATCTGGTCGATGAAAATGTGAAAGGGCAGTAATTGCTGCAATAGAGGCACAATCAATTAAATTTCCATCGTGATTTATTATATTTACGTCCACTCTTATATCCCAGACCTAAAAACGCAAATGTTGTATAAATGTTAATTACAAATAATTGACTTTAATCAAGAAAACTGACGATAATTTAATGCTCTTTCTATTCTATAATTATTTTCAATTTTCAATAGTTAAAGTAGTAGAATAATGGTAATAATAATCATCATCATCTACAAAATGATAATAATAATTATTATTATTATCATCATCTACAAAATGATAATAATAATTATTATTATTATCATCATTATCTACAAAATAACAATAATAATAATTATTATCATCTTTATAATAACAATAATAAATAATAATAATAATAAAAATCTTTTATTTTAAAAAAAATTTTAGATTTAAAATTTTAAAAAAAACCTTTTTTTCTGCGACAATGCAAAGAGATTCTAAATCAATGCACTTGGAATCCTTGATACATTTTTCAATTTGTCTATTAATTAAGGCGGTGATTTCCGACTGTTTTGATGTATCGGATTGCAGAGCAACAAACGTACTTAAATTTACAAAAATATGTAGAGTGCCCTCATTTGGCCGTGAATCCAGCGGAGATTGAATTTCACACGAAACTTTTGCGAAAGCTCTGAAAAATTTTATTAAAATTTGCAATTAGCGATATTTCAAACTCTTTTTTTTTGTAACTATAATTTCAATTTTAAAAATACGAAGCAACAGCTAAATTCATTTAATCAAAAAATCACCATGATTTTTATAAAATTAGTGAATTTCAATTTTTGATAACTTTAATAAATTTTTTTCAAAGAACAAAAATAAATATACAAATTTTGTTTTATTAAATCAGAGTTAAAGTAGCTTATTGGCGAATTAATTATTCTTTTATTTCTTCATTTATTTTTGCTTTTATAACTTCAGGGTTTCTACAAATTTGTCTTCACAAAATTCCATGAGTTTTCCATGATTTTCATGAGAAAAATAGAAACATTTTCATGATATTTTTAATGTATTTTTTAAGTAAAAATATATTCTTCGATATTTTGTAAGAATTTAAATTACTTTTAAATTAATGAAAGCTGTTTAAGAATAATTTTCTATCTCAATTATTTTTAATTTTAAAACAATTTTTTGTATTTTAAAGTATTTTTAAATATTTTCAAGCATGATAATATTTTGAAGAATGCTTTGATATATTTTGAAGTGTTTTAAACTATTTTAAAGTAATTTTAAGTATATTAAAACTGTTTAGAAGTGTTTTTAAATATTTCTAAGTATTTTAAAAAATTTTGCAGTATTGGAAATTAATTGGAAATATTTTGAAGTACTGGGAAGTATTTTGAAGTAGTCTGAAGTATTATAATACTTTTGAAATATTTAAAAAAATTAAAAATCTACTTATACTTTATTTAATACTTAAAATACTAATATTTTTAAATACTTTGATATTTTAAATACTTTGATATATTTTGAAGTCTTTTAATGTATTTTAAGTATTTTTCAATATATTGAAGTAGTTTTAAGTGTTTTTAAATATTTTGAAGTATTTTACATATTTTGATGGATTTTAAAATATTTTTATGTATTTCTTAAAAGCTTGAAGAATTTTTTTAACATTTTGAAGTATTTTGAAATAGTCAGAAGTATTATAAAACTTTTAAAATATTTAAAAAAATTAAAAATCTATTTATACTTTATTTTAAAATACTACCTAATATTTTTAAATACCTACTTTGATATATTTCAAAGTATTTTAAAGTATTTTAAAGTAATTTTGAGTATATTCCAATATTTTTAAGTATTTTAAATATATTTCAATATTTTTAAGTATTTTTGAGTATATTTCAATATTTTTAAGTGTTTGTAAATATTTTCAAGTACTTTAAAATGTTTTGTAGTATTGGGAAGTATTTTTAAATATTTTAATGCATTATTTAATATTTTGAAGAATTTTGAAGTATTTTCAAGTAGTCTGAAGTATTATAACTTTTAAAATATTTAAAAATATTAAAAATTTATTTTTACTTAATTTAATACTTAAAATAATAATATTTTTCAATACTTTAATATATTTTGAAGTCTTCTAAAGTCTTTTTAAGTATACATATTTCAATATTTTATAGTATTAGGAAGTATTTGGAAATATTTTAAAGTATTGAGAAGTTTTTTTCTGTAAAAGAAAAATTATAAAATTTTAATAAAACTTAATAAACATAATGTAAAGAAATGAAATAAAATAAATGTCCATGATATAAATGAACATTCCATAAGGAATACTGAAATTCCATGAGAATTCCAGGTTTTCCATGTTTTCCAGAGTTGTAGAAACCCTGAATTTATTTATTCAACTATCTTGCTTCTAATTTTAGTAACTATTCGATACAATATGCAATTCGATTGCAATATAAAAATATATTAAATAAATTAAAATATTAAATAAATTATTAAAATATTAAATAAATTAAAAAATTAAATAAATTAAAATTACGATTAATCAATTATTTTATGAAAAAATAATCATTAAATTGAATAAATTAATAATTGAAGATTAAATTAGTAATATTAGTATTACTCACAAAATTATTAATCATCATGAAATTATTAATTAATTAATTAATAATTAATATTAATTAAATCCTTAATAATCGCTAAATTCATTAAACTTCTTAAATCCTTAATAATCGCTAAATTCATTCAACTTCTTAAATCCTTAATAATTAATACTAATTCATCAATAATTTTGTGAGCGCTTTCTTTAATTCATTTAGTAAATGTGTCAGTAATTTCCATTGATTGAGATAAATGTAAAAAACTCAATTTTTATGGTTTTTTTAAAACGGTTTTAACTTCGAGAATGACCTTGTCGATAATTTTCACTGTTTATATTCGTAATCAGCGCACAAAAATACCTAAGTATACCAAGTTTCAAAAAAATCGGTCGTTCAAAAAATGTCGTACTTTGTTCTTCCTAAGGTTACAAAACAACTTCCCCAGCTTGAGCCAAAATAAATTTTCACTGGACGAGCTTCAAGGAATTTCCTTCCATCTAAACGCTGCAAACGAAGTTTTTTAACACTTAAAAAATTATTTAGCACACGTTATTTTAACATTAATTGTACTTGTTTAAACAGCTATATTGTAATTTACTTCTTTAAACATTTTGTTTGTAATGTACTTATTTAAACAATTATTTGTAATGTACTTATTTAAACAAAAATAAATTATTTACTTTAATGAAAAATAATAAAAAAAAGTACTTGAACGTTTGAAAATTTTAGAGCCCATTTTTTGCAAATGAAAACACGTATACTTTATTAAAGTTAGTTTCAGACTGTTATTAAATATATTCTTATTTTCGAAAAATTGTTCACAAATTATTTCGCTCGTAACTATTTTCAAAAAGTATTGTAAAAGATTTAGAATAGAAAAGAAACGGAAATATTTACATTGCATTACAAAAACAATCGATTTTTTCACATAAACGTGCAACAAGTAAAGAAAATAACAAAAAAGAATACTATTACTTTATCAGAAAAAACAAAATAACGTTTACTTTACCGTATCAAAAGAAATTGCTTTGTTGACAAAATTACGTTCACAATGAGATAAAACTGTTTCCTTCATTTTCCTTCCAGTGGATATTCACAATAACAAAAAATAGACTTATATTTTAGGCTTCGTATATTTTAAATTTTTTCGTATCATAAAACTTCAATTCATCGTTTTTGAAACAATTTTATTAACAATTTTGCTGGACAAATGCAGACGAATGTTTACTATTTTGAGGTTAGGTTGACGCACACGTGCGTTTAACAATCGCGCATGCGCATCAGCCAACCGAAAGCGGCGTGATCAATTTCAGATTTCTCTCAAAAAAATTGTCAAAAATCTTTATTCTTGAAAAATGTCTGACTCTTTTGCAAGTACTAATAATGCGCTATTCGACGACAACAGCCAAAAACCCAAAGGTCTCGACTCGGAATTGCACGAAATGATAGAAATTGAAAAACAAAAAATGCAGTTCAACGAACAGGTAAAATTTCATCATTTTTCAATTTTGAGGTTAGATTCGATAATTATGTTTCATTAAACAATTGGTGTAAAAATAAATAAATTCCGTCATTTTTCATCTCTTCATGCAAAATGATAAGTTCCTTTTATGTAAAAATGTAATTCTTTTCTTTAAAAATAATGGGCCAAGTTGAATTTTAATTTTTGCAGTACCAAAGGTCAATACTGAAATATTTTTTACATTTTCGTTCTAATTATCAAAACGTGTTTTTTAGTATCAGATGTTTTTGAATACTTACAGTAGCTTTCGATTTTTGTTCTATAATTTTAAAAACAGCGTTTTAAAAATTAACCATAAAAATATCAAATTTGTTAAAATTAATATTCATTGAATTGAAATTGTCTTTGTTATTTTTCCACTTTATTTTTTTCGACGTTAAAAAAATATAAATTGTAGATTCAGTGTGTTATTCATTGATTGAATACGTTTTTTAATAAATTTGCATAGATTTTTGGTTTTCGTAGTTATTCATATTATTATTTTGTTTCTTTTCATTTTTTTTTAATTACACAATGTTTTTTGTTTCAAGATTTTCTTTTTAGATTCTATCTATATTTTTAAGTTTAAGGCTTTTGTTTTTCTATTTAAAATGAAATTTTATCTCTATATTTTTAATTTTTATTTTACTAATCTTAAAATCTATATTTTTCATTTTTATTTTACTAATCTTAAAATCTTTGTTCATTGCCTTTAAATTTGCCTCCTTTTGCCAATTTAATATTTAATTCTCAAATAAATTTTTTTACCATTCAATTTGAACTTAAAATGTGTACGCTTCGTTTTATAACGTGTTGTCTTTTTCTATGTATTTTTTTTTCTTTAATAAACTTTCTTATGTAATGCTTATATTTTAAATTAAATATTGGAAATTGAAGACAAATAAAATTTCAAATAATTTCGAGTCGAAATTTTAATTTAATATTTACTTTAAATAGTAATAAATTAAATGTTGATGAAAACAATTTTTTTAACAAACGATTTTTTTGTTTATTTATGAAATTTTATTTATTTTTTATTAAAAGTGTTATTTAGTTTTTTATTTAAATTTCTACTTATTTTTTATTTAAAATTTTATTTATATTTTATTCAAAATTCTATTTATTTTTTATTTAAAATTCTATGTATTTTTTATTTAAAATTATACTTTTTATATAAAATTATATTTTTTATTTAAAATTCCATTCATTTTTTATTTTAAATTTTAAAACGCATTTTTTAATTGCAGATGCACGAGTTCACTGGCATGTGTTGGAAGATGTGTATGGGCCAACCGAGCACGAAACTGGACAGCAAAACAGAAAAATGTATAAGTAATTGTGTCGACAGATTTATAGACGCATCTCTTTTTATTACAAATAGATATGCTCAACAGTTACAAAAAAATTTATAAAATTTTATTCTACGACGAAATAAATAATTAGGGAACAGATTTTCAATACCTCTGCCTTCAATTTTCATTTTCACTCAAAGAAAAACTCAATTCAGTTAAATTATTTCACACAATTTTACATAGTTTAAAGACAAACTTGTCATTCACAATTTTCTTTCCTAATTTCTTAATTTATTTTTACCTACATACACAAGACATTGTTGCCATTATATTTAGCTGAAAAAAAATTAATACAAAAAATATTGTATGTTATCAAAAATTTGTTTAAAAAAATTATTTTAAAAAAATTTATATTGAACAATTATTTTTAAAAAAATGTATATTGAACAATTATTTTAAAAAAATGTATATTGAACAATTATTTTTAAAAAACTCTATATTGAACAATTATTTGAAACAAATTTATATTGAACAATTATTTTAAAAAAAATTTATGTTGAATAATTGTTTACAAATTCTATATTGAACAATTGTTTAAAAAAAATTTTATGTTGAATAATTGTTTAAAAATTCTATTTTGAACAATTGTTTAAAAAAATCTATATTAAACAATTGTTTAAAAATTCTATATTGAACAATTGTTTAAAAAAATCTATATTAAACAATTGTTTAAAAATTCTATATTGAACAATTGTTTAAAAAAACCTATATTGAACAATTATTTTAAACAAATTTATATTGAAAAAAATTGATTGAAAAAACATTGATATTAAAAAATGTTTATATTGAAAAAAGTTGATAAAAAAGATATTGTATATAAAAATGAATATGGTACTACTAATAATAATATTGATGTAGTACTTAAAATGTAGAATATTAAAAATATTGATTGATATTTAAAAGTTATTAAAAAGTGCTTAGATTAAAGTTTTAAGCAAGTAGGAAGTAAAGAATACGCTAGAGAGAAGTAATTTTCTCGGAAGAAAAATCAATCACACGATTGTTTAGAATACGATTAGTAATATTAAAACAGTCTTCGGAAGTTTTTTTTTCTTATGCTAAAAATTCATAATAATACGAAGAATCGGATAATTATTCATACTCTTTAAATACCGGTATAAGTTGCATTTCGAATTTTAAAAAAAATCGAAACATGGATCACGATTTTTGTTCAGTTTCTAGTCTTTCTTCTTTGGCTTCTTGGGATTACGTGAGCGAGATTTTGCCTTGCAGAGAGGGCAAATTGGAGCATTTCTGTGAATTTGCTGGTGACAGGACAAACACGATTTCATTGGCGGTGGTTGTTGCCTGCAAAAAAATTAATTCTTAGAATTCAGCTCCTTGTAGTTTTTTATGGAATATATAAAGCCATTTTTCCACACTTTAGACGAAAATTAGTTTTAATTAATAATGATTTGTACTTTGACGTTTTTTAAAAATATTTTAAAGTATTTGAAGTACTCTGGTATTTTAAATACCTACTTTTAAAATATTTTCAAAAACTAATATTTTAAAATCTTTTTATACTATACTAGCTGTCGAGCCCGCCTTCGGCGGGCGTCTCAGCTAGTCCGCGCATCCAAAGTGCTGGTAGGCAAAGTATTTTTTTACCCATTACCATGGGTA